>JAOTRH010000016.1:5890037-5904269 GCA_034768845.1 Heliamphora exappendiculata | reverse complement strand
TTCATTTCCTTTTCCTTTGTCAAATTCTTTTGCTAAACATTTTATCATCACAAAACATGAATTTGATCTATGGACAATATTATTGATTTGATATATGACCAATATCATTGTGGTAAAGATCGTAATATTAGAGCAATTATTAGTGGTGTTTGGCAAAATTATTGCTAGTAGCTTATGGATTATACATTGTAGCAGAAATTGTGAGTGTTTGGTAAAAATTGTAACTGAAATATAAAAAAAAAATAATTAAAATTGTAGCAAAAGTTATAAGTATTTAAAAAAATTTATAATTTATAGTTAAAATTAGTAGTAAAAAGTGACACTTTAAAATACTCCCATTATAGCATGGCATAGAAGGGGAGGTCATAAGTGTTAATACTGTAAAATTGATTTTTGATAAAAAAAAAACATATAATGATAGAATAGTAACCATAAAAAAAAAAAAAAAAAAAAAAGATAGCATACATTTGTCTGGTACACATGGTGCCAAAGGGTGGGTGGTTGAGTTCACTGGTGAACCCATAAATGGGAATCTACACCAGATAGGGTTCCTCAATGATGAAGTGCAAAGCAAAGATGCCCACTTTTGAAAAGTATTGGGGCTTGATTTGGCAGCAGGGAATCAAGCACTATTGTGAAATGGCAATTCCTTATGGATTGTTTTTTTTTTTTTTTTTTTTTTTCTTTTGGGGAGGCTTAACGTGCACACGAATAACGAGCGCATATTAGCAAATGCAAAGGTGAAACAGATGCGACCACCCTTTTGAAGGTACTCAGGTTTGATATTTGCACTTGGGAGAAGGAGAATAAGGCTAAATTATTAGCTACTTTGGACCATTATGTTGGCAATATTTTGTGATTTTTTTTATAAATAAATAATTATGATAATTATGATCCATATTATGTAGATTAATTTTTATCTCTTAATCACTCAATAAAGATAAGTTATTATGATCTTATTTGGGCTAAAAAACTTTTAGAATTTTGATTTTTTTTTAACTTTTGGTTAATTTTTTTTTAATTTTTTGAATCATTTTGATGGGATTAAATAAAAAAATAAAAAATTTTAATCAAAAGATAAAATTTTTTTTACTAAAGACGAAATTAAACAATATAAGATTTGGCCTATAATATGTTGACTAAACAATATAAAATTTTTAATACAAAAAATTTACTTTTTTAACTTGTCTTGATGAGATAAGTCAAAAAGTATAATATGTTAATTAAATAATAAAAAAAAAATAATTGAAAAAAAAAATTTAAAAATATAAATTAAACAAATAATCAATTATCCCTAATAGGGCCATATATATTCTTGTTATAAAATTTATTCTCACAATATTTGATAAGAATATCACGTCTAATTGTCATTGTACTTTAGGACCACAAAATAATTACTCAAATTATTAAGGGGCAAATACTATGGCTTTTGTGAAAATAAGATTCAATATATTACTGTCACAATTTTGTTTTGTTTAATCGTTAGGCATCGTTCAGTATTTCGGATGGAATTGAATAGGATATAAGGAATCAATAATAATGTGGGTTATATATATATTTTTTAATATTAAAAGATTATAAAATAAAGTATAGTAAAAATTTTAGTTCATGTTTGGTTAAGATGAGATAAAGAATGAGATAAAATTTATAAAATTATTTTTTATCATTAGATAAGGAGGAAAGATAATTTAAAATCTGATACTAATAATATTAAAGGAGCTGATATTATTAATACTATAAATAAAATATTAGTAATTTAGTATATATCGGATTAGTAGTCCTAATATTGCGATGTAAACACTGAATAATTAGTTTAAGGAAACAAAAATTAAATTTGTGAATTCTAATATTTTTTTTATCCAATTCAACGGATATTTTAATCTGAAGATGCTAACCCAATACCCCCAATCTAAACACGTTGTTATAGGCTTATTTGTTGGAGGGACAAAGGGTTCCGATCGAGCAAAAAAATTATGGACCCACCGATCACTTCAATCAAGGGGGAGGCATTCTACCGTTTTACATTAAGACTTCGTTTGTCAAAGGCTGAAGGTTCTTTTTTTTTTTTACTTTTTAACTTAAAACTAAAAATGTCAAAAAAAAAAACTCATTTGAAAATTCAAAGGTTTTTAGCTTTTTAGTCTTTTTGCATTTTTTATTTAAGATAATTTTATATATTTTTTAAATTATATACATTTGTTTTTTATTAAAAAATATATATTTAAAATTTATCAATCAAGATTCATATTGAATATAGAATTTTGTAAAAATAAATTTAAAAAATTATAACAATTGTTTTTGAGTTAAAGCATTTTTGGCTTAAAATCAATCTAAACTATTTTTTCTTTTGCTTATTGCCTTGTGACTTAAAGTTACCTCTACGATTTATCAAATAAATTTTTTACTTATTTAGATTAAAATGACTTAAAGTAAAAAAAATTGTTAAAATCGAGTTACCAAACAAGGCCTAATTTTCTGTTTGAAAAATTAAAATTTTTATAAATGTTTACTGATGGAAAAATATATACTTCGGTCCAATCAAGTTCAAGCCCAGTAGAGGGCGTGATTTCAAGATAGACTATAGCATGGAACTATGACCCAACAGGCTGGGCTAAGTTGATCGGCGTAAGTGCTAAGTTGATCAGCGTAACTGACTAGCAGTGACCGACCACCAATCATGGTACTGCGAGTATAGCACCGCACGTAGAACAATTAAAGGGTCTTTTAAAATTTGAGTATAACGACTTTCACGTGGCCTATTGGCCACGTAGTGCTTGCATTATATAAAAAAAAAAACCTTAAATGGATAAAGAATGTAAGTTTCTCTTGAATGATTCAATAACGATTTCTCTTTGCTTTTGAGCTCACTCTATTGAAAACTTAATTTAACCGTCGAAAAGATTGTGCCGAAATCCTCTCTCGCACCCATACCCATAATTTCGTCATAAATTAATCCATCAACCAATCAAGTTTTTACAAAAAAAAAAGTAATTTTTTTAATTAAAAAAATTTAATTCAAACCTCTCACAAAAAAATGAAAGACAAACATTGAAAAAACATGAAAAGTATCGTGGTTTATATAGTTTCGCATTTTTCTATATGTATAATACAATAAATTTTATATAATTATAACATTCACACTCTAAAAATAAAAATCATACACCATATAGAATAAATTAGGTAAATTATATTGATCTTTCCTGAAATTTACGAAAATATCAACCAACTTCCATGTAGTTTTTGAAATGTAACTAATCTCCCATCTGCTTTAATTTTTGTATTAAATTAGTGTAACCGTCAAATTTTCGTTACTCTAAAAGGAAAAACTATTTTTTAATGTATATTTTTTATTAGAAAATAATATATTAAAACTATTTTTCATCAAAAACTAGTTTAATTATTATATAAAAATATATATTATTTTTTAATAAAAACATATATTAAAAACAGTTTTTTCATTAAATAGTAACGAAAATTTGACGGTTTGACAAATTTGATACAAAAACTAAACCAAATTAAAGGTTAGTGACATTTTAAAAATCATAGGGGAGGTGATTGATATTTTCATGAAACTCAAGAAATGTCAGTGTAATTTACCCAATAAATTATAAAGTTCACATAGCCTCCTCAATATTTTCTTTTTATAAATAAAATTGTTACTTTTTATAAATAAAAAATTTATTCAAAATGAAATTTCTATCAAAAGTAACCTAAATAATATTTTTAATTTTTAATTTTCTATTGAAAAAAACAACAATTTTAATTTTTAGTTTTCATATGGAAAGAAAATATTTTTTTCCAAAAAAATAGTAATTAGTTTTTGTAAAAAAAAAAGAATACATTTTAAGTTGTTATATAATATAAAAATTTTATGTTAAAAAATAACTAATTTAACAATTTTCTATCCAAGGTAATCAAAATAACATGTTTTAATAAAACAAATTTATTTTTAGAAAGAAATAAATTTCTAAAAAAATTTGTATTATTTTTTTAAAAAAAAGTTTCAAAACATTAAAAAGTTTTAAAACATTAAAATTCATTTTTCTTGTGAAGAGAGAAAAATGAAGAGAGGAAGAGAAGATATTAAACGAGGAGAAATGTAATATTTTTTTAAATTAACTGTAATAAATGAGTAGATGGATGATAATTTGAACCGTAAGATTAGAGTGGTATAATAAATCTTAGTCTTTAAAGATAATTTATCTCTCGAACATTTCAAAAATATGAGCTATTTTATTATATAAGTAGATTGAAAGTTATACAATTTTATATTTTAAAGATGTAAACTAATTGCTTAAAAAATCTTCTCTCTCTTCATTAATATTTATCTCCCTTCTATTCTGGTTAAGAGCACTTTTAAAAAATGACAAGCTAAAAAGCTTTATTGAAATATAAGTTTTTCGAGATGTCATATCCCTAAATAGCTCAATAAAATAAGATTTGTGGTTTGAGCTCTCAAAAAATAATGACTACAATCAAAATATACTTAAGTCCTAATTAATTTTCTAATCTTAAAATAATAATTTTATTTTACCAATTTTTAATCAGACACAAAATATTAAATAAAAAATATTTTATTATTAAAATGCATATGATGCATAATATAAGTTAAAAATTTGATGTATAAATGATGCCATGTTTGGCGTGTTTAATTTTGTTTGTAAATTAAACTTTACTGGAATATGATTATAAATATATTTTTAAATTAATTTTTTATTAACTTCTTAAATTTATTGTGGCCCATATTATAAATTCACTTTGGTCTTTGAAATTTTGAGAACCGAGGTCCGTGTTAGTGCCAAGGGCATTAGGCACCAGAGGGCCATCCCCCCGACGGTAATGAATAATTTTTCATTGTTATGGATAAGATTTATTTTCCCCAAATTAGATACATTTCACTAATACCAAGCACAACTTTTGAAATAATTAATTTATTCCTTTATTTTAATTTTGAATAGACTTTTTACAAATTATAAAAAGAAATTGATGAATCGATGAAAATGTTACAAAAGGTCAAATAAGTCAATAAATTATATTTTTGCATACTTTTATTTTAATGAAGTTTTTAAATGTTTTTATTTTTATTTTTCCAATTTCCGTGAATAAGACGTACCCAACAAGATTAATAAATATAAAAAAAAAGTTTGGAAAAGATTATAACAAACCAAATTAACCATATTTTTATATCTCAAACAGGGAACTCACTCTTGAAAAATATAGAGAAGCAGTTTTCATTAATATAATTGAAGGGTCGAAACTCAAACTCTTCAAAACAAAAAATGGCTCGTTGCTTTTTTTTAAAGGTAAATTTAATTTTGGTTTTATAGTGTAAAATATTCTAAAGATATGAGCAGTGTTATGCTGTCGACGAACAACTTATGTTTGGCCTTCACAAAGTATAATTTTTGAAATTTTATGTTTAAACTTCTTAATGCATTGAAATTTTATTAAACCATGTTTTAATTAGATCCATCCTCGTATTTTGAGATTTACACATAATTATTCAACACGGAAGCCTTGTGCAGACAGACCGATCATAAACTGCGTTTAGTTTTGCTTTCGAAAATTACTTTTTATTTTCATGAAAACAATAAAGAAAACAAAGAGCTAAAATGAATAAGTTGTTTAGCAAACTCTTTCTCCAAGAAATTCTATTAGAATGTTTGGTAAAACTACTATTAGTAGTTAATTTTTAGTTTATACTATTAATTTTAGTTACAAGTTATAATATTTACCAAACACTTACAATTTCTGCTACAAGCTATAAATATTTTTTTCTTCTATTCTCGTTATAAGTTACAATCTTTATCAAATACTTACAACTTCTGTTACAAATTATAACTATATTTTCTTTTATTTTACCTACATGCGACAACATTTACTAAACGCTCACAACAATTTATAAACTATTAGTTTCAGTAATACCAAATACTATAGAATATATATGTCTGGATATTTGTTATTGCACGGCGATTAACCCATAAAGGGTAAAAAAACATGTAAGAATTAGTCTCGTGGAATTTTTAAGTGTTTTGAATCAATCTATACAGAGTGACAAGGTGAGACTGCCAACAGCAATTGCTGAAAAGCCACTCTAATGCCCCAGCTAATGCCTTTTAGGTGAAGAGAAGGTTAGACTTAGAGAGAATGATTAATATGTATTTCAACAAAGTTTTCATATAATGTTTTTTTGTGTACCTTTGAAGATGAAATACTTCCCTTTATATACATGTTTAATGTTGAGTCTTTTGGAGCTAATTATGGGCTTATCTTGGTGGTTGTTAGGTAAACCCATATTTTTTAAAAAGTGGAGTGTGAAAGTGGACTTGTAAGATATTCAAAAGAATTATTGAATGATTATTAATGTCCCCTAGCTCAACCATGCCACCATCATTTATGTCATTTGTTCGAACATGCAACCTTCATTAATATTGTTGAACTCAGCACCAATTTTGACACGACCATGGGTCGGGCCCATTTTGGGTGTTCATTTGTTCTAGAGGCCTACTGGCTTAATTGCGAATTCGATCTATGCTGGGTCCGTCCCCCTCGAGTATTATACGAGTGTCACACTTTCAAATGAGAATTGTAGTGTTTAAGTTTGATCAATGCAAGATGTAAGTATATTTATTCATAAAGCAAATTGATAACTTTGATATATTGGAGCAGCATGACTAGTAACCAACAATACATGATGAAATGTAGAATCAATGTTTTTAATAATGTATTAATAAGTTTGATACGCCATTAATGCATTTAATGAAGTGTAATCTTCAACAATTAATGCATTTATTTGATGGTAGTGGGCACTTCGTTTAATTACATCATAAATACGGTTACAAAGATTATAGGTCAGTTTTTTAGTTTTTATTTACTGGGAGCTGTAAATTGAAAGTTATCCTATTGTACAAATGTTGATAATTATGTTTTAAAAGTGCTATTTATCAAAGATATTATTTAAGAATTGGTTGGATTAGCGTTTTACTATCTTCTTCTTTTTTTTGTCTACCAAAAAAAGCATCAGAAAATACACTGAGGGTGTTTAGCATTAATTTGCTGAAACTAATAACTTATAAATTATAGTTTGTAACAGAAGTTGTGAGTACTTGATTAAAAATATTAATTTTTAATTAAAATAGAAAAAAAAGTAATCATAACTTATAATAAAAATTATAAGTATTTAAACAAATATAATTTATTATGAAAATTAGTAATAAAAAATTAAAAATTATAACAGAAAATTTGGTCAAACAGCCCCGCTAAATGCTCACATAAAAGTAAAAATAGTATATTAAAAACATCAATAAAAACTGACTAAAGAACCTGTAGAAAAGGTAATTCATACATGAAAATTTATAAGCCACTCAATGCAAAAGAATCCAATGACTAAAATAATTAATTTGATAAAATATCTTGATAAACAGTTTTGTTTGTAGTTCGAATTGCAATTTGACTGAGGTTGTTGGCCTAGGTTCTAGGTTCTCGGTTCAACTACCTTTGATAATAATCTAACAAATAAGCCATTAACCATGCCTTTGATAACAAAAAAATAATTATAATTTTTCTTAATTATTTACTATTTAGTAGTTTTAGAAAAAGTTTCTCATTTTTTTATAAAAATAATAGCATAATACTGTAGTGGTGCACACGGTCCGGATTGGACCGGTTCCTGAAGAAATCAAGCACCGGACCGTTACCAACGGTTTCAGATTTTTTAGAACCGTGTCTGAATCGTTCAAGTAACAGAACCGGACCGGAATCGATTCGTGAAAACAGATCGGTCACGGTTCGGTTAACGGTTTTATTACTTCAACAAAAAAATATTTTTAAAACTTCAACGAAAAAAGAACAAATTATTTTTAAAAAGTAAGATAATTTCAACAAAAATACTTTCCAGCAACTAAAATTTCAGTAACAAAAAAATAATACATTCCAGCAGATTTCAACAACAAAAAGTAATACATTCTATCAACTAAGATTTCATTTAAAATCATTGTCAATTCCAGCAACTAAGATAATTTCAGTAACTTACATTTCAATTTTCAGTAACTAAGATGATAATTTCAACAACTAAAATTTTTTAAGCAATTAAAAAACTATTTTTAAAGTTTCAAACAACTAAGATTTAGTTACATAATTCCAGCAGCTAAAAAATAATTTTTAAAGCTTCAAGCAACTATTTTTAATATTTTATTTTTTTAGTTTTATTTTATTTCACCGGTTCAGTCCAGTTAAAACCATTTTTTTTAAGGAATCGAGAACCGAATCGTTTATAACAATTTTTGATAAATATTAACCAGAACTGAACCGTCATAGAAAATAACCAAATCGAACCGTACGGTTCGGATCGAATTACCGGTTCACCCGATTTTTTTGCACACCCCTATGGTACTGTTGGTGAACTAGTTTCAAATTTGATCTATTTCTTTTACAATTTCAAAAAAATATAATTAAAAAATTAATTGCTAAGTTTGTATATATATCGAATTTTCCAGCAGAACTAGAAACTCCGTTAGCAGAGCACTAGCTGGTGTTAGCAAGGCACTTAAGCCCCAAGGACACCAGAAACTGGCACTAATGAGCACTAGCAAGGTGCTCAAGCGCCAGGTGGACAGAATCGTGCGCTAATGGGGCACTACTTTTGAAAGCGTCTTTTAGAGTTATTTTGTGAAAGCTTATATATATGAACACTATATGTCGTTTAGGGTTTTAAGAAGTGGTGAGAGTGAGGTATACGGTAAGAATACACTAGAAAAGTTCAGGTTGAGACCAAAGAGTATAAAATTAGTTCTCGTAATCCTTATTAATAATAGTGTATTATTCATTCTTTTCTCCTATGAAAGTAAGCAGTTATCCAAATTACATATGTCTTTGTGTTCTTGGTTGTCTTGATATTTTTTATTTGCATTGTGTAGATTAAAATTATAGTTCTTTTTCCCACTATATTAGAGAATTTGTATCCATAAAATCCAATAATAATCAATATAGCAATTGTCAAGTTAGGGTTTCGTTTGGTAACTTGATTCGAATTCATTTTTTATTGACATTATTATTCTTCATATTCAGGTCTACGAGCTCTTTGTTACGACAGAAGTTCTCCGTACCATGGAACCAAATCATAATGGATCCAAATTCTCTTCTATTTTTCTTTTTCTTTACCAATTAGTGAGATTCTATCTCATATATATAGTTTTGGTTCTTGCTCTCAAAATTCAAAAAAGTTTGTTAAAAATCGCTAGTTGATCCGACCAAAAGTCAATTAAGTAAAAAATTTATTTAGTTAAACAATTATTTTAAGCTAGCCATTTTGGCAAAATAGAAAATTGAGATTTAACATTTATTTTTTTAAAATTTTATTTAAAAGGGCTAAATGTCTGATTTTAACTCAAAACCAAACAAGCCTTAGGCTTCACGTGATAACCTGATTTAGACGTAGAGTTCTATTTTTTTTAATTTTAAGTCAAACATGGAGAAATTTCGTTTAATTGAAAATTAACTTTAAAACAAAAAGGAGAAGGGTATAATTATATTTCTATAATTTTTAACAAAAAGGATAAGAATTGAACTTCTTAAGGCAAACCAAACGAAACCTTAGCATCTTCGGATGCTAAGAGCCGCCTGATATGAAGTGCAACCCATGATTGATCTTTTAATAACATTCAACGATTATTGATTGCTGCGTCACAATTTAAGAATTCAGATCTCCTTTTGCCGTACATCATGATGATTCTTACACGACGAAAATGGCGTAACGTACATAAGATGCATGTGCATGCGTACTTTTTAGCAAATAAAAGTAAAAAATTTAAATTAAGTTAACCGATTATAAATAAGTAATTTAACTAATTATATTTGTTTTAAACAGATAAATAGTAAAACTAATTTATTATTTATTTTTATTAATATAAATATATTTTACTAAAATACCTAATGATATTTAATTAATTTAATTTTTTATAAAAATAATAAATACATTAAAAATAACAAAATAAATAATTTAAATTATTAAAATAAATTTATTTTGAATTCTTACAAAATTTTATTGGATCGATTCAACTCATTATAAAATTAGAGAGAAGTTGAATCCAAAAATAAACATGTTATAATTATCTCTGTGTCCTCCTTTAATAATAACGTTTGATTTTGTTTCGGGCAAATACGACAAATCTAGTTTACATTTACATTTTTTGTGTTTTTTAATTTTTTAATCACAATTCTTCTATTTTTTCTATGCCGTTTTGTGAGAGAAATTGAATGAATAAAAATTAGAACAAAATATTAATAACATTTATTAAAAATAAAAATAAATAAATAAATATAATTTTAGGTTATTGGCTTGTTTATCTTATTTTTATCTTTTGAAGTTTTTTTTTAATTTTTTGTTTTATTTTTTTATTTTTTAATTTGTCTCGACAATATAAAAAGATATAAAAATATGATAAAAGTTTTTGTACCTAAAATAAAAATATAAACTATAAAATAAATAAGTTAAAAATATAAAATTAATATTGTACTGTAAATAAAAAATTAGTCAAAGTACGTATAAATTAGATCGAACACTCTTAGACATAAAAAAAAAATAGAGTTTTGTGTTATTTCTTTTAATATTTAATTTTTAAATTGGTTTTTTATTGCTTTTTTAATTTTATATAAATTGTTACTCAATATAAAATAAAATAAAAAATTAAAACCATTAAAATATTGTGAGACTTATCCACCTTACTTTAAAAAAATTTAATGCCACGTACTTAGATGAGTTCTTTACATTTAAAAACAGAATTCACATATTTTTATACTTATTAAATAACTTGTGACACCACATAATTGTGCTCAATAGCCCATATTTTTTTGTTTATCTACATAACATAATAAAATAATAACTTGATATAATATCTACATAAGTATTAAAAAAAATTAACACCACTTAATTTTGCTCGATAGGCAATATTTTTTTGTTTATCTATATAACACGAAAAAATAATAACTTGATATAATATTTATATAAATATTTAAAAAATTAATCTTGAAGTAAGACTATCTTATTCTTTTATTTTGTTCTCATGTTCTTCTATATAAAAAAATAAAATAATATTTATTTATATTATTTTTTACTAATTTAATAAAAATTAGCTTATATTTTTATTATGTCTTTATTTATTTTTTTCTTCTATAATTAACAAGCTTACAAAATTATATTTTTTATTAATTATTTTTAAATTATTCAATACTAAATAATTAATTATCTTTTTCCGCCAATTATACCTAGTTAAATACATGCAGTAGCACATAACCTTCACAAAATAATAAATAATTCAAGGTCTGTTTGGAAAGTTTAAAAAGTTTAATTCTTAAAATATTTAGCTTCTCAAAAAAAAGAATAAAAAAAGTTGGATGTTTGAAATAATTTTTAATAGTAGCTTTTTTATTTTTTTATTTTGATTAAAATATCTAATATACCATTATATTTACTTTTAAATTATAATATTTGAGATATTAGCACAATTTTTTTTTATTTTTGTAAAGATGATTGAATTTTTTAATTGTGAGAATTATAGGTACTGCTTAGTATTGCTAAAACTAGTAGCTCATTGATTAAAACTTGTAACAAAAATTATGAGTGTTTGATAAAATTTATAACTTGTAATTGAAATAGAAAAAAAAAATTATAAATTGTAGTATAAATTATGAGTGTTTGATAAAATTTATAATTTATAACTAAAATTAATAGCAAAAAATTAAAAATTACTACTCATTATAAGGAGTAGTTTTGCCAAACACCCACATAGGCATTTTAGGGCTTAATTGTAAAGCTAATTTTTTTATTTTTTTACATTTTTAGCTTAAAAACTAAATTGACTACTAAGCAGATTGTTTAGTAATTTTATTTTTAAATTAATTTTTTAAAATTAATTATTTGGATAAAATGTTAGTTTATCTTACTTTTCGTTCAAAGTAAACAGTTTTACTCTTTTATATTTTTTATATTAACAATTATGTGTAGTTAGTGTACTAGTAAATAAGTTATGAACAAAAGTATTATTATATTTTAAAAGTTGAGAGAGTTTGAATAGAATATTTTGAGAGTTTATGGCTCTATTTGGACAAATGTTGCTTATTGGCTTATTGATTTATTTTTTCTTATTTTTGTCTTTTCTAAATTTTTTTAATATTCTGTTCAAATTTTTTTATTTTTTCGGCTCGTCTCAATTAGATGAGTTTAAAAAATATAATAGTTTAACCAAATGATAAAAAATGCTTATTAAAGACAAAAAATCTACTATGACAAATCAGGCAATAAGAAAATAAGTTAAATTTACTCATTCAAGACCTATGTTTTGATTTAATTTTTAATTTTTTTAATTTTTTTATCAAACGAATAACTTTAATTTTTTAATATTTCTAATTAAAAAACTAAAATTACCAATCAGGGTCTTAGTTCGAAAAATATTAGCGTTTAAAATGTGTACGAATTTTTAAAAACTAATTTTTTAGGGTGTTGTTTGCCAAAAAAACTAAAGAACATAACTTAAAAACTAATTTTTTAAAAGAAATTTATTTGTTTTTGGGAAAGTGAACAGGCGCTCAGTCGAGCAATGACGACGTCCGGTGAGTCCATCTGTCGGGAGTCTCGGACCGCCGCAGCAGCACGTGCCACCTATAAAAAGGCCACGTCAGTTACATGATGTGGCCAACCAATGGCAAATTATTAGGGTGTTGTTTGCCATTAGTGAACTTAGTAATTTTTAAATCGTAATTTATAGTTAAAATTATATATTTTTATTAAATATATAAGCTTTTAAATAAATTTAGTTATTTATAAAAGAATAATTTTAATTTGCAGTAAGAATTATAAATATTTCAAAAACATAATTATTATTAAAATTAGCTATAAAAAATTTAAAACTATTCCAATAACTTGGCAAACACTCCTTTAATTGTACCAGAGTATTATTTTGACGGTATTACGTGATAATTTTTTTGAATAAAAATAATTATTATATTCTTATTTTTTTAGTATAATACTAAATAAAATAATAACATGAGATTCCGAAAGCAGGTAATAATTACTCGCAACCAAGCTCCTTACTACCGCTAATTATAAAACTACTTGCCTTGGAGAGAGAAAGAGAGAGAGAGAGAAACAGAGACGCAGGAACTCCCTACCTGATCAAAGCTTATCAGCAGTTATCTTCCCTACTCGTTTCTCCCCTTTTGGACTCGACACAGAAACAAAAATGGGAGAGGTCTCTCTAATCCTCTTCACTTCTTTTCTCTTTCTAATTCATGTTTTGGTACTGATTTAAGCGATTTATGTGGGTGTTTGTTCAGGAAGAAAAGAAAGCGGAGGAAAATAAACCAGAGGAAGCCCAAAAAGCAGAGCAAGAAGGGAAGCAAGAGAAGAAAGAGGATCCCAAAGCAGAGAAGCCAAGCGAGGCGAAAAAGGCTGATGAATCCAATGATTCCAAGGACCCTCCACCGCCACCGCCACCTCAAGAGATTGTTTTGAAAGTCTACATGCATTGCGAAGGCTGCGCCAAGAAGGTCCGCCGGTGCCTCAAAGGCTTCCAAGGTCGCACACCTTTTCTGCATTTCTTTCTCATACATTCTCATCGTAAACACAGATAAAGAACATGTTTTGCTAAAAAAAATAAAAATTACACGTTCTTACCCGTAGAAATCTCTAATCTGTGATTGGTTTCATGATTGAAATTTGTGTAGTTTCATTTTTTCTTCTGATCATTCCTGAAACATTATTACTACCTGATTTGGTTGTGATTCGGCGATTGAAGTTCTGATGTGTTTGGTTTTTTTTTTTTCAGGAGTGGAGGATGTTCAGACCGATTGCAAGACGCACAAGGTTGTGGTGAAGGGCGAAAAGGCGGATTCGGTGAAGGTTATGGAGAGGGTGCAGAGGAAGAGCCACCGGCAGGTTGAGCTCCTTTCTCCGATCCCAAAACCGCCGGCGGAAGATGCCAAAAAGGTCGAAGATCAAAAAGAAGTTGCCAAGCCTGAAGAGAAACAGGAAGAGGTGATCCGTCTGTTGCGTGATTGTTCTAAAACTTTTTTGCTTTCTTCGTTTCGATCGGATTCATTTCTTTTCCGTGGGTCTGATAATAGGGTCATGAATTTGTTGTCTCTCTTCTGCCTCAGGTGATTACAGTTGTTCTCAAAGTTCACATGCATTGTGAGGCTTGTGCTCAAGAAATCAAAAGACGCATACTCAGAATGAAC
>JAOTRH010000016.1:5878098-5889937 GCA_034768845.1 Heliamphora exappendiculata | reverse complement strand
CATATCAGCACAAACATTTAGAACTACAATAATTGGCCATTACAATAAGAATCCACAGTTCTCAAACAAATTGAGATCTAGAAAGAAGTTCTGCCTCCTCAAAAATGAACTAATAAACATGATAAAGTTCATGTCGGATCGATCTCCTCCTCATTTCTACCTCCTAAACTTACACGTAAAAGGACATGTGATAATCATTTTTCAAGCGAAATTCCATCAAAGTACTCTATCCGTCTGAGACTTTACGAAAGTATTATGATCTCTCCATCTGGATATCCCAGAATTGAACATCTTTTGCAAAGCATTCATCTGCTCCGCTATGATAGACTCTTTCATATTCTCAAGTTGGTCGTGTTCCTTCTCCATTATCAGCTCCAGATCGTCAAAATGCTTCATTTTGCATTGCAACTTCTTCAACTATTTATTTATCCATTCAGGCAAAAGCACAAGCATTTTTATGACAAACAGGCAGAAACATTACCTAAGGACATTAATAAGAGCAACAAAAACAACAAAATATTATCACCTGTGACTCAATAATGGTGGCCGCTAAATATTCTATTTCTCTATCTTCATGATCTGCCAATAACCTGGCACGAGCAGCAGCAGCACCGAGAACTGTTGCTGTCGCAACTCTCATTCGGAAAGTTAGAGGTATAGCATTCTTTTTAGAGTATGTTCTTTAAGACTCTACAAGACAATATAAACAATCGTGGGTAATGGAAATTGACTATCAAATGGGGAAGAAGTGTTACTACAAGTGCAAAAATTATCTATTTATGCCAAGAAATTAAGGGAAGTAAGGAATGAAATAATACATAAAAAAAATAATTACCTGATTCACTAGGCCTTTCCTCCAACTGTGAACCATCAACTTGAAGAGCTCGCACACTACAAAGAACCAAGCTAAGCAAAAAGTCAAAAACTATAGTACTCAATACAAGAGCTTAGCAATGAGTCCAGAAGTGTCACAGAAAAAAACCGCATTAGAGCATAGGGCATAAAAATAACCTCTCTTTCTTGTTATTTTGCGTGGATGTTCCTAACTCCTCATCTTCACCATCATCAACATCAAATATATCTCTTGTGCCTTGATATTCAACACATAGGGCAATTCAACACACAGGGCAGTAACTGCAGCCTCAGCAGCAGAAGCGGCGATACGAGCGTTAACCATGGAAGATAAGAAAACAACCTAATAAGGAAAAGATGTTTGTATTCTGTCAAGACGAGGGGCAAAAGTTAAATTTGAATAGAAATACGATATAAATAAATAAATCTTTTCATAAATCTAATCTAGGTACGCATGCAGAAAAAAAATACTAGGCATATGAGAATTTTTTTTCATAAATAAAGTTAGCAATGCGACACAACAAATATCAAAAAAAATATTCTTTCCTTCCACTAAACAAATGCGATATGGAGTTGCAAGAACTGCTCAAAACAGAGCTTTGCCTTTGCCGCTACGTCCAAGATCTCAAATCCCTGAACCAAGCCCTCAAACCTCGAATACAAGAATCCAACCATTCCCTCTGCAAGTTCAAACCGAGCCCCGCAAGAAAGCAACTGATCGAACAATCAGAGGCTTCGGCAGAATTAGAAATGTTAATTCTTGAGGGGAACAAAGTTTGAAAGGACTGGTTTGTAACTGGTGGCACTGGCGGAGGAAATGGAGAAGAAAGGTTTTCGGGAACGTCGACGAAGTCGTCGTCAGAGATTTCGAGCTGGACAGGCACGAAAGAATTACAACTAGGATGGGATTAGGGCTAGGGTTAGGGTTTGGAGTGTTTAGGGTTGCACTTTTGAGGTTGAGGGTAGATTCTTGGAGTACAACTTCAATAACGTCGTCATCCTCCTGATGTTCTAAGTGTTCTTGTTGTTGCGGCTGTTACGGTAGACCCCTTTCGTCTTCTTCTTCAAATGAGGAATAGTGTACTCTGAGTAGTCTTGTTGTCATTTCCTCTCTCACAGCTTCTAATTTTTCCTCTAATTTTCTTTCTTGTGCTTTTCGAACGTTATCACCTGATGTGCGTATTTGGCACCCAGCGCATGGGAGTGTGGTTTCGAAATTTGGAAATTGGGTTTAGATTGAGAATAATAAAAATATTGAATACAAGTATTTTTATAATTTTATTTATTTATTTTGGTGACAAATTTCCTTTGCTACTGTTCAAAGGACTGGGGAGCGTGTTACATCCCAATAGGCAGCACGCACGTGCTGTGCCTCAAAGGGTATATTTTTTAAATAATTTTTTATGATTCAATCCGTTCATTACATAGAACTCATCGAGTTTGTTTATTATATTAAAAATTCAATTTATCTGATACATGTAGTTAAGTGATTGAGTAACATTTGTTTAATAATATTTTCTTAAAATTATAATTATAATTATAATTTATTTATTTATAAAATAATATTAGGAGATCTTACTCAATCACTTATCAACTGGTATTGAATGAATCTGAATTTTTATATGCAAAATAAACTCGACGAGTTCTACGTAATGAATGGATTTTGTCATAAAAAATTATTCGAAAAACGTACCATTTGAGACACAGTACAAGCGTGCTGCCCATTGAGGCACAGTACGCTCTCCAATTCCTTGTTCAAAACAAATAAAAGCAAATAGCCGTTGTATTTTGGATAAATTTTCTAAATCGGGCCATGGAACTGACATAAAAGGAACTATTACTGTCCCTCCACCTCTTAGAAAATTTTTACTAAAAGTAACTCCATTTAAATTCTGGCAATTTTTTCTTTTGATTAGCTAAAAATTTAAGTAGAGTTACTTCTAGTAGAATATTTCCATGAAAACCATTTTCAATGGAAGTTTTTAGCTAATCAACCTGACATCAAACGTAGAAGTTTCTGTATACATATGTGTAACTTGTACTGTGGGAAAAAATATTATTTTTTTAAGAATTATATGTTTCTCTGTCAAAGCCTTTGGACACGTCAAATTCCCATGATGATTTAACAACTTTCAATCGATTGGTACACAGAAACATGTAATCGATTAGTGCACAGAAACACGTAACTCTGGAGACAGAAAATCCTGCTCGAAACAGTGCTTTGCCTTTGCCGTCACGTCTAGGATACCAAATCGCAGAACCAAGCCCTCTAAACCCCAACTACAAGAATCCAACCATTCCCTCCGCAAGTTCAAATCCAGCCACGCAAGAAAACAACAGATCGGACATTCAGAGGTTTCGGCAGAATTAAAAATTTTAATTCTGAAGGGGAACGAAGTTCAAAAGGACTGGCCTGTAACTGGCAGTGCTGGCGGAGGAGATGGAAAAGAAAGGTTTTCGAAAACGTCGACAAAGTCGTCGTCGGAGATTTCGAGCTGGATGGGCACAAAAGAATTGCAGCTGGGGATGGGATTAGGGCTAGGGTTAGGGTTTAAAGTGTTTAGGGTTGCACTTTCGTGGTTGAGGGTAGATTCTTGGAGTTCAACTTCAATATCGTCGTTATCCTCTTGATGTTCTAAGGGTTCTTGTTGTTGCAGTTGTTGCGGTAATCCCCGTTCATCTTCTTCTTCAGACAATAAATAGTGTACTCTGAGTTGCCTCCTTGTCATTTCCACTTTTACAGCTTCTAATTTTTCCTCTAATTTTCTTCCTTGGGATTTTCGAACGTTACCACCCGGTGTGCGTATTTGGCACCCAACGCATTGGAGTGTGGTTTCGAAATTTGGAAATTGGGTTTAGGTTGAGGATTATAAAAACATTGAATACAAGTATCTTTCTCATTTTATTTATTTATTTTGGTGGCAAATATCATTTGCTATTGTTCAAAGGACTGCGAGAGCGTGTTGCGCACCAATGGGCAACACGATTGTACTGTGCCTCAAAATGTATGTTTTTTGAATAATTTTTTATTATTTTATTCGTTTATAATCTAAAACTTGTCGAGTTTGTTTAGCATGTTAAAAATTATATTCAGCTGATACCTGTAATTAACTGATTGAATAACATTTGTTTAACAATATTTTTTTAAATTATAATTTTTATTTATTTATTTATAAAATAATATTAAAAGATCTTACTCAATCACTTATCTATAGGTATCAAATTAATCTGAATTTTCACATACTTAATAAACTCGACGAGTTCTATGTAATAAATGGATTTGATCATAAAATTTTTTTCGAAAAATATACCCTTTGAGGCACCGAACGAGCGTGCTGCCCATTGGGGGCACAGCACGCTCTCCGGTTCTCCGGTTCCTTGTTCAAAACAAATAAAAGCAAATAGCCGCTGTATTTTGGATAAATTTTCTAATTCAGGCAATGGAACCGACATAAAAAGAACTATTCCGGTCCCTCCACCTCTTGAAAATATTTTATTAAAAGTAACTTCACTTAAATTCAGGCAATTTTTCTTTTGATTAGTTAAAAATTTCAGTAGAGTTACTACTAGTAGAATGTTTTGATAAAAATCATTTTCAATAGAAGTTTTTTAGCTAATCAACCTGACATCAAACATAGAGTTTCTATATACATACGTGTAGCTTGTATTGTGGGGAAAATATTGTTTTACCAAGAATTATATGTTTCTCCGTCAAAGCTCTTTTTTCACGTTAAATTCCCATGCTTCAAAACTTTTACATGATTTAACAACTTTCAATCGATTAGTAAACAAAAACATGTAATTGATTAGTGCACAGAAACACAACTTTGGAGACAGAAAATCCTACTCTTCAACCTGATTTGGGTTGCCAATGAGAAGATAAATTTGTGTAAAGAATGAAAGATTCAAATGTGGCTAATAGGCAAACATATCAGCACAAACATTTTGAACTACAATAATTGGCCATTACAAGAAGAATCCACAGTTCTCAAATGGACTGAGATCTAAAAGCAAGTTCTGCCTCCTCGAAAATGAATTAATAAACATGATAAAGTTCATGTCGGATCGATCTCCTCCTCATTTCTCCCTCCTAAACTTACACGTAAAAGGACGTCTGACAAAGATTTTTCAAGCAAAATTCCATCAAAGTACACTATCCGTATGAGACTTTACAGAAGTATTATGGTCTGTCCATCTGGATATCCCAGAATTGAATATCTTTTGCAAAGCATTCATCTGCTCCGCTATGATAGAGTCTTTCATATCCTCAAGTTGGCCGTGTTCCTTCTCCATTATCAGCTCCAGATCGTCAAAATGCTTCATTTTGCATTGCAACTTCTTCAACTATTTATTTATCCATTCAAGCAAAAGCACAAGTATTTTTATGACAAACAGGCAGAAACATTACCTAAGGACATTAATAAGAGCAACAAAAACAACAAATTATTATCACCTGTGACTCAATAATGGTAGCCGCTAAATATTCTATTTCTCTATCTTCTTGATCAGCCAATAACCTGGCACGAGCAGCAGCAGCACCGAGAGCTGTTGCTGTCGCAACTCTCATTTGGAAAGTTAGAGGTATAGCATTCTTTTTAAAGGATGTTCCCTGAGATTCTGCAAGAGAATATAAACAATGGTGGGTAATGGCAATTGACTCTCAAATGGGGAAGAAGTGTTACTACAAGTGCAAAAATTATCTACTTGTGCTAAGAAATTAAGGCAAGTAAAGAATGAAATAATACATAGAGAAAATAATTACCTGATTTACTGGGCCTTTCCTCCAACTGTGAACCATCAACTTGAAGGGCTCTGACACAGCAAAGAACCAAATTAACCAAAAAGTCAAAAACTATAGTACTCAATACAAGAGCTCAGCAATGAGTCCAGAAGTATCACAGAAAAAAACTGCATTGGAACATAGGACATAAAAATAACCTCTCTTTCTTGTTATTTTGGGGGGAAGATCCTAACTCCTCATTTTCACCATCATCAGCATCAAATATATCTCTTGTACATTGATATTCATCACACAATGCAATAACTGCAGCCTCAGCAGCAGAAGCTGCGATATGAGGGTTAACCATGGAAGATATGAGAGCAACCTAATGGAGAAAAGATGTTAGTATTCTGTCAAGACAAGGGGCAAAAGTTAAATTTGAACAGAAATACGATATAAATAAATAAATCTTTTCATAAACCTAATCTAGGTACGCATGCAAAAAAAAAAAAAAACTAGGAATGTGAGAACTTTTTTTTACAAATAAAGCTAGCTATGTGAGACAACAAATATCATAAAAAACATTCTTCCCTTCCACTAAACAAATGCGATATGGAGTTGCAAACCCATATGGACATATCTAGTTATCACAAAAAACTTTTATAACAACATCCTGTAAGAATTAATTGGAAATAAAATTCTGATAAAACGACTTTGATAATCTCACAGAACATCTTGCAAGGTTCTGAAAATCAAACAGAATTGCAAATATCCCTACCCGATTCATCAGTGAGTTGCCTGTGTCAGAAGGTGAAGTAATGCGTTTTCTCTTTAATGAAGGACCTTGGTTCTCAGCATCTCCATTCTGCTTGATCTCATTTTTAACATCATGGCACTGATCCTCCGATTTGATATTCTCTTGAGAATGAGACTCAGATGAAGCTAATTGTCCTTGTTTGACAATGCTCATTTTGCCATCATTATCCCACAATCTACCCCTTTTGTGGGTGGATCCCAACATTAGGTCCCCAAAAGGCATTTGTATCAGCTTTGAAATACAATCAGCTTTAGTTTTAGTTTTAACATTTTCAGCGACAAGATTCCAGTCATCTCCATGCTTCAAGACAGATTCTAAAAGAAGTAGAGTTTCTGCTTCAGTCCAAACGGCTTCATGATTTCCACTGTTCGGAATGCAGTCAACGAACTTAAAATCATCTGCAGACTTGTTCTCCCCGCAATTTCCATTCTTAAAGCACTTTACACAAATTATGAAGCCTCCCTCCTGGTGAAAACAAAGTACAAACGAAATAAATTTTCTGAAACTGATAAAAACCTAAAAAATGCTTCAAATGGGTAAATAATCCCACTCAAATCAAAATATCAGGCATAAACAATAAAATGCAATGGCTATGAGGAGAAACAGTAACTGTATCATTAGAATACTAATTGTAATCCCTCAACATTGATGATAATAACTTCTCCCATACCATCCTGCTGCCAAAGGGAAGACAAAAAACAAAAACAAACAAAAAAAAACAAGATTATCTGGATCTAACCATATAATTCTTGTCGTAACAGTAAATGATCAATGCAACAATGTCAATTCATTGCATAGGTGCATGCCTGCCACCAGCCTAACCTTGGTCTCCTAGACCAACAGCAGCAGACCTGAACTCAAGACTCCAGCGAGGACAATGTTAGTCAAACTATACAAAGAGTATGCTTAGGCAGCAAAGAAACAATTGCTCAAGTAGCTTGGTTAATTAACCACAGTAATAAGGCACCTGACACCTCGTGCAAGCGAACGACTAAATATTCCTCGCCAAGCAAATGTTTCAGGACAATAAAACACCATGGATAGACAACTTATAATATTAATATATCTTTACACAGTAGACATTCAATGCAATAGAAGATCAAATGTCCTACTACAAATTTGAGAAGCAGATAAAAGATTCAACACAAGAATGAATATGAAAGGTGCCAATCCCAAAAGCTCTCTTCTATTGTTGGAAATACCATAAAAGAAAATATTTCAAAGAGAAGTTAAAAATGGAAGAAAATAAAATCAAACACAAAAAGATTTACTTTTCCCATAACAATTTATCTTATAGATACCTATGTAGAAGACTTTGAACTCTGCTAACAACTTGTCTGTGATCCAGAATGGTGTAAAAACGGTGTCGTATGTGTTTATTGCAGAAGAATAGTTATGATGGAGCTCACACATTCCTACAACAAATAGCACAAGATGAAAGAAAAATATATTTTATTCCCCTTTTATTTACTTTCCTGTCAATCCAATATTCAGGCTAACAGCTTGCAGAGAGCTTGGGAACTATGCAAAATCACAGAAACATAGGATAGACATAGGAGTTAAACATTTACAATATTTCCGTTTACACCTAGACAATCAAGACCTCTTTCTCCCAAATGAGAACTCTGTTGTTTCTCGAATTGAGCCTATGCCCAACAGTTTATATTTTCTTTTGATTTTCTCAAAATTCATACCAAGTGATGAGTACAGCTATACATCTGTGGTTTTTAATTTGTGATTCTTCCATTCATGAATAGTGCACTCCTTCCAATATTCAATAGCCATGGGAGATACATGGAACTATCTCCTCCCGTAACATTTCACAGAGAACTCAAATCCAAATTAGAACATGTGTATATTCGGAATCACCTGAATCAATAAGCATTTTGGCGATAATAATACTCACTCCATTTCAAACCACTAGGGCACGCAGCTTGAGAATTATATCATTGAAGACAATTCCACAAAAGGGGAAAAGCATCTACCTTGGTGCATTCATAATGTCCAGGCTCGCAACGTTCTTTGCAATTACTACATAGCGGCCCCTTCTGCTCGCTGTAAACATCTCTATAAGATGCCAAGGGAGGCAATTTGAATCCATTCTCCACCACTTCACCACCGTTATCTATCCCATTAGGCGGCAAAGTAATAGGCTTCAACGAATTCGGCACCGCCACGACCCGTACTCCATTCGGAGCCCCTTCCTCAACCCTAACCTTCCACCTCGCTTGACTCCCTTCTTCTCCCAAATCCTCGCCCGCCGGTAACCCAAAATTGATCAAACCCCACCTCTCCAAAAACAAGAACACCTTCTGCAGCAAAGTAATGTCGCCGACGAGCGATTTACGCAACTCTGTGAAGGTAAGCCTTCTAGAAGGATCTTCTCTGTACTTGGAGATAATGAAATCTCTGTACTCTCTGTAGATTTTAGGCGTTCTCGTGATTGAGCCTCCATCGAAGAACTCTCGGAGATGAAGTTTCTCGGTTTCGTGGATGTCGTCCCAGGAGAACCAGCCTGCAGAGAGAGAAAATTAGGGTTAGGGTTAGTGTTAGAGAGAGAAATTGAGAGGGTAGAGAAGAGGTAAAGGTTGGAGGACGAGGAGGAGGAGGAGGAGGAGGAGGCAGAGGGAGACTTACTGGAGTGGCTAGGGATGGTGTAAAGGTCCAGCTGGGATTCATCGGCGGGAACTGGATGTTTTAAACTCGGCTCCTGTGAGTTCTCCATCTCGGACAAGATGCGAGAGCGAGTTCAACTTGAGTCGAGTCGGTTGAGTCTCGGCGTTCTCTCTCTCCCTCTATAGGGGTACGCACTACGGAGAATGAAATCCACTGGGCGGTGATGTAGATCAGATCAAGGACGCCTGACAGATCGACATGTGCACGCACTTCGTGGCCACTTTGCTCCTGTGGGAGAGTCTAGGAAAGTTAGGAATGACAACGGGCGGGCTTGGGGCGAGGTTTGTTTTTTCATGCCATCTAGTTTATTAACGGAACGGGATTGAAAAAAATTTATATTGATCAATTATTATAATTAAAAAATAATAATAACAAGTAAAAAAATAAAAATAAAAATAAAAATAATATTTTTATATTGTTAAAAAATAAAATTTATATTTATATTTATATATTAAATATATTTAATTTATTTAATCAGAAGTGGAGTAAAAAAAACGGGGTAGGAATTGCAAATACCGTTCCTTACTCGTTACTTAACGGGTGCGGAGAAAACCCGCATAAAACGGAGCAGAAAAGCGGGGGCGAGGCGGGGCGGGTACAGATATAATTGTCATCTCTAATGTTAATGTTAGTAATTTATAGATTGTAATTAGTAATAAAAGTTGTAAATATTTAATAAAATTTATAATAAAAATTATAAATAATTTTAAAAAATTATAATTTATAATTAAAATTAATAGCAAAAAAATTAAAAATTAATAACAAAAACTTGGTCAAACACCCCTATCTCTAAAGAGGGCAATGCTTTAACGTGAAATTCTATTTATGTTTATTTAGACATTGCATTAATTTTTATAAAATTTTAATTTATAATAACTATTTATATATTTTAAATTTATTTTGATAATTCGAAAAATATTATCTATATTACAATTCAGGAGGGTCGGATGGGATGTTTGTCTTTTATATCCAACGGTTCATAAGCTTCCAAGCTTCCAATTCAATGGTTCTTGGTTGAGATGGGCACATTTTCTTTGGCATGAAGCTTTCAATCCAACGGTTCTCTTGGCTGAGAGGGGTTGGCATCCAACGGCGGGGAGGCTTCAACAGAGAGGAGCTCTGAAACGGAAGCGTGAGAAGGAAGCGAAGCTCTCTGAGCTCGACGCCTCTGACATTGTCGCTAAACGTCACCTCACTCACTTCGACGCCTCTGACGGTCTGCGATGGCTTCACGGTTCGACTCCTCAGTCTCTCTCACTCTCAGATTCTCTCTCTCACCACCGCCTCTCTCACTCTCTCTCCCCCTCCGATTGTCTTCCATCTCCACAGCTTCTCATTCTCTCTCTCTCTCACTCTCAGGTTCTCTCTCTCACCGCCTCCTCTCTCTCTTTCTGTTTCCCCCTCCGATGACTTGAAACTCTACCATCTCCACACCGATGACTGTCGTCTTCGTCTTAACGCCGATCGTCTTCGTCTTAACACATCGCTTCACTCGCATTGCTCAGAAATCCTCTATCAGACTCTCACCATGACTTCTCTCAGCCTCGCACTCTCTCGTTCGCTTCGTCTCTGCTTTACTCAGATCTCTTGCTCACCTTTCGGATCTCTTGCTCACCTCCGTCCACTGCCGCTCTCTGATATCTCTCATCGGCGTCGAAGAACACCGCCGATATCTTGCTCAGCGCCGCTCTCCGATTTCTCTCATCGGCCTCACCGCCGATCTCTCGCTCACTGCCGATCTCTGTTCTCCGATGTCTCGCTCACCGCCGATCTCCGTTCTCCGATCTCTCTCATCGGCACCTCTGCGATCTCTCGCTCACCGCTGATCTTAGTTCGACGCCGTTCGCCGGTATCTCTCATCGGCACCTCTGCGATCTCTTGCTCACCACCGATCTCAGTTCGACGCCTCTCATCGCCACCCACCCGTCGATCTCAGTTTGACGTCGTTCACCGGTATTTCTAGATCTCATTCAGTATTCCTATTTACTAAATCTGGTTTTTTTTTATTCTTAGATCTGGTTTTTTTATTCTTAAAATAAATATGATTTATTTATTCGGTGAGTTTTATCTACAATTCATTGGGGGTGTTCTCCGGCTCAGCTAATACAGGTAATACACTATAATTTGAGAATCTGCAAAATAGTAATTTTTAAAATAATACAGGTAAAATAGTGATTTTTACAAAAGTAATTTCATGTTGGTAGCTGTAAGATATAGTTATTTTCTTTGCTTTCTTTGTCAGTTGAACCCCTTGTTTATACCTATCAAAAAAAAAGGAAAAAACAATAGACTTTCCTCCTTTATGTTCTGAAGATTCTATGGAACTCTGCCTTCAGAGTAATATTTGCATGATATGTCTACGAAAAATTAATTGGTAATATATATTTTACACTTTCTTGAAGTTTTGTCTATTTTCATCAAGGTTCAGAATGATATAAAGTATTTCCTTAATATGGTGAAGATATTGTTTATTGCCTTTGACTGCAAAGTAGTCACCAATATTGGCTCCTCAAACTGAATACGAGTTAAAATTGCGGCGTATCTGCAATTTCAAGTAGTTGGTGGTATTTTAACGTGAAATAAAGACACAGCGGACCGAGTCTGAATTTGCAAATGGAAGAGGTTGTGCTAGAAAGCCTATCCCTTAGTTGTGAATATGCAGTTGAAAATATTGTTCTATAAAGCCAAGAGCGTCATTAATCTTTTCAAATTACCTAGGAAAAAACTGAAATATACCTCCAAATTGTGGTTCTCCCAAACTCATACATATGTAT
>JAOTRH010000016.1:5848015-5869549 GCA_034768845.1 Heliamphora exappendiculata | reverse complement strand
TTATTTATTGCATAAGGTTAAAACTGTGTAAAAATTGTTACGAAATTAAAATTCTATTAACAATTAATAATAAAATTTATACTAAAATTATTAAAATAAATAAATAAATAATTATCCATGGGTCATATTAACAACCACCACTAAACAATAAATAATAAAATAATAAAAACAAAAAAAACTCAAAATAAATATTTATAGTTTTTTACCCATTATTATTTATTATACCGTACATATTCCTTATTCGAAACGATAATTTGGAAATTGTGGGTATTCGAAGGCAATGCAAGAGCGCATGAGTCCCATAAAATTTACGCCGCTCGCGTTTTGAGGTTGCCGGGAGATCGGACTTCAGACTTCAGAGTACCAAAGCCCGCTAATAATTTTGGCATCAATTTTTGAAACCCCACCAAATCATCCCGCGCCCTTTGACCTGTTTTCCCCCAATTCTCTGTCAGATCTTGCTGTAAACTCTCTTTTTCCACTCGAAAACCCTCACCTCACTACTTGTTTCTCACAGCGACATCGATCCCTAGGGTTTCTTACTCGTCCTTTCTCTGTCTCTGGATATACGTACGCGCACACACCCATATCTATCTCGCTCTTGTTCTCGAAGGTTCATTTCGATGGCGTCCGAAACCCTAGAAGAAGAAGAGAAGATACAAGAAGACATAGCTAGTGTCGACGACAAAGCCGAATTGAAAGAAGAAGAGAAAGCGGAGGAGAAAGAGGAAGGAAGAGAGGGTGAAGAAGAAGAAGAGAAAGAGGGCGAAGAAGAAGAGAAAGAGGAGGAAGGAGAGCGAGAAGCGGAAGAGAAAGATGGAGGGGATATGGAAATGGCGGAGAAAGAGGACGAGGTTTCGGAAGAGAAGGAAGAAAGTGAGGAGAAAGGTGGAGAGGTTAAGGTGGAAGCAGGGGAGGGAAGAAAGAAGGCCAAGAGAAGCCGGAAGGAGGGCGCGAAGAAAGCTTCGAAAGATGATAAGAAGGCGAAGAGCGAACCCAGCTTGAACGAGTCTGTTAAGCCGAGTGAGAGACCTACGAGGGAGAGAAAGACCGTCGAGCGGTACTCGGAGCCCTCGTCGGGCAGAAGTGCAAGCAAAGGATTCTCAATTGAAAAGGTATAGACAGCAAAATTGGCGTTTTGATCCTAGTTAATTTTCCCCCCTTAAAACTATGATTTCGTTTTTGTTCAGTAGTTGCACATTGTTTCACATCAGGGTATGTACATATGCAGGGCCGAGGGATGCAGCTTAAGGATATTCCCAATGGTATGTATTGAAAACAAAAAGGTGGAGTTTGTTCACGGCAATGTAAAAATGCCAATTTTGGATTGACAAGGATGTTTGAAAAGCAGTTAAGTTGCCTGATTGGCAACTAGATTAAAAGCTAGTTTTTCTTTGGTTACATTTTTAGACAAAAGTCTAAATTAGATTCAAAGCAGGTTATTTGGTAAATTAGTTTTTAAGCTAATTTTTTAAAAATTAGTTGAATGGGTAAAATTTTAATATTTTTTCCTCTTTTTATTCAAAATGTACAATATTGTCCTATTTTATAGGTGATTATAACAATTATATAGTTGCTATTAGTAGTAAATAAGTTATCAACTATGAGTATTATTGTCTTTTAGAATAAAGTAAGAGTAATAGTGAGTAAACAAAGATCAAGAGAAAAATCAAATGGAATTGATTTACAGTTCAAGTATCTTACGGTGCTACACTTAACGGAATCTGCCTTCGAAGTACTATCCATACCATATCTCCGAGGTTGCACTGTTCATGGTTAAATCTAATTTAGATATGCAAGAACTGAATTGGTTATGAAGTAGTTGAAAAGGGTCCCTTCTTTGACCCATACTTCTATTTATAGGCAGCTTCTGGAAACTGCTTGCTTCATATTGTTATTATTTGCTTGTGTTATTTACTCTCTTTTAACTTTCTTGTAACTATGGCTTTGCCTTGCTTTGTTTGATCTTACAAACTTTTTCAGTTGCTTTCAAGTTGTCCAAGAGAAAACCTGATGACAACCTGCAGATACTTCACACAATTCTTTTTGGAAAGAGAACAAAGGTGTCCTTTTTGT
Source organism: Heliamphora exappendiculata (assembly GCA_034768845.1). Lineage (NCBI taxonomy): Eukaryota > Viridiplantae > Streptophyta > Magnoliopsida > Ericales > Sarraceniaceae > Heliamphora > Heliamphora exappendiculata. The sequence continues at coordinate 5,867,473 of JAOTRH010000016.1, read as the reverse complement.
TGATGGTTTTCATAATTCAAGCCTTTTGCTTTCACTTGGTTGATTTGTCAATGTTTTCCCTTTACGATTACTGCATCTGTTTTGTGTGTTTACCATTCATTGCAATTTCTTGAATACAGTAGTAACCCTCGATTATCTTGGAAATTGCATGATGTTGAATGCGTGTATTTTGTTTTTTCCGCAGCCACAAAGTTTGAAGAGGAACATAGGACAATTTTCTGGCTATGTGTGGGTTGAAAATGAGGTATCTCATTTTTAGCAGTTTCATAATTTGTGTGTTATTGTATCCATCTTTTTCTTGTGCTCTTGCTTTTTGATACCCATGAACATGCATATGTCGTCCATGCTAAACACAAATAGTAAGGATGGGAAGCAGTTTCTGTTTTACATATGATGTGTAAAAAAGTTATTGTTAGTACACAAAACTATGTTTATTGATTTTTTTTTTAATTTCTGTTCCGCAGGAAAAACACAGGGCTAAAATTAAGGAGAGACTTGACAAATGTGTTAAGGAAAAATTGTTGGATTTCTGTGACTTCCTCAATATTCCAATTACTAAGGTTGTGAAGAAGGTATGTGTTCATGAATGCCAATTTCATTGTTTATGCAGGATATTTAAATGATCAATATTTTTATCACTGAGATTCAGGAAGAACTTTTAGTGAAGCTATTGGAGTTTTTGGAATCTCCACATCCAACAACAGATAATTTGCTTGCTGATAAGGAACAGGTTAAAACATTTTTATTCTTGCTTGTTTTCCCAATAGGTTTTTTTTTTTTTGGAGTGGGGAGTGAGGGGTGGGGGGAGTTTCTTTTTGTTCTTTGTATTTGACTTCTGTAAATTTTCTACTTAGTTGCGCACATGAGAGTTATTACTGAAATTTTGTCATCACATCTCAATTCCAGAAAGGTAGAAAACGAAAGGGGAAGGCTACTGCAAGCAGAACAGCAAGTTCTGCAGAGGCATCTGGAGAAGCTCCGATCAAGGTTTGTTAACTGTTACCCAAGTTTTCTGAATTGGTTACAAGTGTTTAAAAAAAAAAACCCCTTTAAGATGTTGTAATTTTATTTGCATCACTTCTATTGCTTTCCAATGCCATATTGTAAAAATAGAATACTGCTATTATTTCAGCAATCCTGGTTTGTTTCAGTGATTCAGGAATTTATATTTGGATGGACACCTTTTGAGGCTTGTTCAATTGAGCAATGCGATTGAATGGTTCACTTGCTGCTGTTGGGTGGGAAATACACCTTTTTTATGATAAAAACTTCTGCATAATTTTCATCTGTATCTAATTATTGGAAAAGGTTTCACCTTAACGTGACTAGTTTCGGTTTCTAACTAGTTTGACACCATTTAGGATTATAGTTTGATGCTATGTAGTATGTTGTGGTGGCCTTTTTGTTTTGGACACAAGCTGCAATTTCACTGCTGCACATGATTTTAGATCACAGCATGTCTTCTCTTCTCACCGACACTCCCTTCTTTTTTTCTTTTCGATAAGAAGCCAAGCCAAGCCAAGCCAAGCCGAACCAAATCAAGTTAAGCTTTTGTCACAATCAATTGGGGTCGGCTACATGAATTCTTTTACACAATTCTGAAGAAGCCATGGATCCTTTTACATGAATCCTTTTTGATAATAAGCCATGGACTGGAAATCTAGCATATTGTTCAGATAGCCATTTGCCTGTCAATACTTCTAATCATTTGTTTTTCTTCTGAAAGCAATGAGAATAAATTCAATAGAACTATATCGTAGTGTGTTTTAAGAAATTCTGTATATGTACTGACTTTTATTTTGTGTGCTGCAGCTGGAAGTTAACCTGTTATGTTGTCTCTATAACTACTTTCCCGATAAACTTTTAGATAGTACGTCGGACCTAAAACAGTTGTGACGTCTAGATTGATAGTTGCCTTTTGTGCTGCCTAGCTGTTGCACGGCTTCTCAGAACTTGGATGCTACCAAATGGTCTAGATGAGAAGTTGTTACTGTGCCATTTTCTTTCATGTAGTGGCTATTTAAGCATATGGATGAACCTCTTTGCTCATGGTGCCATATTGCATGGTTGCTTAACATTCAATTTTAGCCTAGTGGGTTTTCAAATGTAGGATGTTACTTAGATTCACGCCCAGAGATTCTACCTGCATTTTCAAAATTGATAACAAATCAAATGGTTAATATATGGAAACATCCATATCATCCAGTCCTTAATCACCCTGATATATGGAAACTTCCATATCATTCAGGACCTCAATTGATTACTGTTGGTTTCTTAAAGGTTGTCTAGATTTGATCCAAATTGGGTGTTAGCTTGTTGAGTTGTTATCCCACTATGTGGCTCTGTAACCCTTCAACCCCAATCATGTCTTGAGTCCTCAATTTATCAGAATTATCTTGTTGCTTTGATTTCCACAGTTCATTTGATATGTCAACCGAGCAGCCTAGCTGAATGATCAATTACATGGTAGTCCTTTTCTAGTTGGTGGAACAATAAAATATTTTCTTGATGAACAGTTGCCTGCTTGCATTGAATCACCATGTAATCCCATTAATGTTCCAATAGAGCACCAACCACATTTTGTGCCTTTGCACAACAATTTAGTACATGGGAGTAATTACTTGTAACAAGCCTAATACCTGTTTTTTCGTACTTTAAGGTATCAGTTCGGCTTTATAATTTGTTATCCGTAACCATATTGCTATTCCAAATATCCTTCATTGGTATGATTATCTTATTTAACCAAATTTATTTTTTTGTCCTTAATATGTATTGTGCTTCAACACATGAATGCTCACAACCTTGATTTGATTGAGTCCATTTCAGTTCTTACATTATATATTTTTTGGACTATGATGATTGTCTAGGATTAGTGTAACACTCCTCAGTGGCGGATCCAAGAATTTAACTCTGGGGTGCATCATTTTTTTTTGACATTGGGCTCGCTTGCCAAATGATCTAAAATTAATTTTTAGCATTTTGTTCAAAGTTTTTAAAAAGTAATAGTAAAAAAAACCATTGTTTGTCTTTGTATTAGCAGTTTAAAGCATCTTTTAATTGAATGAGCTTGAGCAAGAAAAAATGATTTAAAGTTGGGTTTTTGAAAGGAATTATCATCTTTTTTTAAAGATATTCTAATTGTGATTTTTAAATATATTTCTCCATATTTGTTTAATATAAGTTTGATAAAATCACCCCTCATTGTCACAACTATTGGTTTAGCCATTGCTTTTTGCCGTTGTCTAATTGTTACCACCCTTGCCTCTTTGTTGTATTTAAGAAGTTCTAAGCGACTAGCAGGCCAATTGTCCTGTGGTGGCAAGGTATTGTATATATACGGATGTAATAAGATAAATAAGTAATTTTCTATCATGGTTTTTGGGCCACATCATGAGGGTCCAATGGAGGTTATTGAACATTTCGGGTGCGGGCCGCCATTAGTTATTTTGATTTTAGTCAATAAGTTGTCAATGTCACCCACCTACTGCTTGATAAGATTTATACTTTGAGGAGGTCTGCGTGACTAATTTATTGCACAAATTCCACCAATGACACGTGCCTTTGGGGGCCAAAGACTTCTATTGTAGGTCGGCAAATGAGCGGTAGGCGCATGTGTAAAAAATAATAATAAATCCCTTTCTTCCCAAGCATTCCCAAACGATAAAAATAAAGACAACTCAATTGTTTGGTTTGAAAACCTCTTGTAACTATTCTTTTCAATTTTAATCGATGGCATCGTTCTAGCTTGGATTCTGACTTAGAGGCGTTCAGTCATAATTCATTGCACGATAGTTTTGCGCCACTGGCTTTTCAACCAAGCGTGATAGCCAATTGTGTGAATCAACGGTTTCTTCCGTATTAGGTTGAATTACTATTGTAATAAACAGCATTTATGTAAATCAAAGCTTGGTTGGGATTCAAAAAATATAAATGGTGCCAAATCACCTTTCCAATGAGGAATAGGTTATTGCCATTCAGAGGTGTAATCATAGCAGATGCATTAGATGGATGTCAAGTATTTGATGTTTTAATAACGGCTCATGCCTTTTTAATGATTTTTTTAATGGTTATGCTGGCAATAATAGGCGGATCTGGTACTTGGCATGTTCCAATTCTGATAGGTGCACCTCAACAGCACGAGAAATTAAAAGGAATACATGACAAGACTAATTTGCTAATGACGAACAAATATAATTTTCACCTTTTAAGGGGGTTGTGCAATAGAAAACATAACTTGTGTCTTCATTAGACTATCTGAAGGACAACATAAATGCAAGAATCAACATGATAAACAGCATAACCTTCTTAAAGGAAATGTTAGGGAAGATCACAATCAACACACTTAGGCTGCTGCACAAATCAGATAAAGGCACAAGGAATGCCTGTTTTTAACAACCAAGCCATTGGGAGCTTTCTTAAGAAAGCAGTTTAACTTGCATAGGGCGTTAACAATTGTGAGTCAAAAAAAAAAAATCCAGAAATCATTAAAACATAATTGTGACAAGAACAATGAAGTCATAAAGTGTTTCAGCCTTTCAGTTAGCTTTATAATTAAATATCAACCCGTATTTCATTAAATATCAACCCCTTATTCAGTTTTCTCTATATACATATGGGGAACAAATAGAAATTCATCAAACCCTTGTTTAGGCTGATTAGGTATCTTTTTGGGATTGTATAATTCACCTAAGGTGCCTTTTATCAAATGATACACTAGATTCATCTGCCAAATGCTTGGATATGCAATTGTCTCATGTAATATAGATGTACTTATAATAATTTTGTTAGCTTGGGTTTGGATAATTTGCTTTTTGCAAGACCTCAACTGGAGTGGATTGCTTTAAAAGTTCTAGTAGGAAAGCTTACAAAACTTATCCCTTGTTTGTTCACTATGAAGTTGGTTTTTGTTGCACGTGCTGAAGTTTTAGGTTTTGTTGAAGATTTCAGATATTTTGGATGCAAAATCTTCCGTTGAAGGTCTTAAATTGTTTCAATATCTGTAAGGTAGATAGATATTTATTTAATAGTAAATGCTTGATTTTTAAGCATTTGATGAAGCACAAATAACTTGAAGCAATGCTTGGTGTTAACTTCTTAGACCTGTGCAGAACAATATCAATTCAAAATATATGGCACATTCAATGGCCAATATTATTATAAAGGTTTTTCTAATTGCCCACTGCGTGATGTGTGCTATGATTTGTATAGAAGGCATACCATTATAATAAAATTTTGAATTACTGAATTTTTGTTTTGCCTTGCATTCTTTTCTGGCTTTTGTCCTGATTTTGTTTCTTGTACTCATCCTCTCATTTTGCTTTCCCATTCAGGGACTTTTTGTTTGGGGCAGGGGACTTTCTGAGTTTAACTTGTCTTAAAATATAGTAGTTTTTATCATTCATTGGGATCTTTTCTAATGTTGGTGATGTTTTTAATTTTTCTCTCCCAATATCTAGAAGCGGAAGAAAACCCCCCGAGTTGAGGAGAAGCATAAACTTTCTTCCAAAGCAAAGGAAGATGAAGTTGAATCTTTTGACACCAAAGAAGAATCTCAAGATGACGACGGCAATGATGATACAGTTCCAAAGGGAGAGAGTGATCAAGAAGGGAGCATGTCTGAAGAAGAAGAAGAAGGTGAGCCAATGGAGCAGGTGCCAGTTCACAAAAAATCTTCCATAAAGAATGTGAAGAAGGATTCTGGTTCTAAAGCTAGTGAGAAACCAAAGTCTGTCAAGAAGGGTACCTCTGCAAAATCTGTCAAAACCCCTTCAAAATCAGCTAAGAAATCATCCACCTCAACTTCAAAGAAAGATTCTAGTAATGCTGATGGAGCTTCTGGATCAAATTCTAAGTCCAAGGTCTCTGCAAGTAAGAAACAGAAAGTTGAAAAAGAAAGTGAGAAGGACCAAAATGCATCTCCTAAGGAGAAAGTAACAACCAAGAAACAGCCTAGAAAGTCTTCTTCAAATGCATCGGCGAAGGATAAAGGTGAATATGTTTGTTTTATTGTTTGATGACACTAATGCCTTAATTTTGACAATGAAGTCTGCATTTAGTTGACCAACAACTAATGTATTAAACAGGGCAGATTTCTGTCACAAAATATGCCCTGCGTTTGATTTTACATCTCTAGGTTATACCGTGAACAGAATGTATCAACCCATCTTTACATCTCTTGTTTGAGTTATTGGAATTTCCTTTGTGACATAAATCCATTTAGAAAAGGTTTTATCTTTTCCTTGGCCATACTTAATCTAAAAAAATGTGCTCTTGTTTTGACATTTATTGATCAACTGTTCTGAGTCTACTTTTGAATAGGAAAGGGTAAACCTAGTAAGAAGACTAAGCCAGAACCCAGCACAGAAGAGATGCATGCTGTAGTTGTTGATATTCTGAAGGAAGTGGACTTCAATACTGTAAGTAGTACTTGCTTTATGGCCTTGCTTGGTTTGGTTCGATGTTTACACTCATGTTCTTTTTTTTTTAATTTTTTTAATTTTTATTTTGTGCTGCTCATAATGCAGGCTACTTTATCCGATATCCTGAGGCAACTTGGTGAGGTTCATGTCTTTTTAAATTGCTAGTTATACTATGCTCCATGTCGGCTTCCTAACTCATCATTGTTGGAAATGGTTATTGTAGGCACCCACTTTGGTGTGGATCTAATGCACAGGAAAGCAGAGGTGAAGGCCATTATAACAGATGTCATAAATAACATGTCCGATGAGGAAGATGAAGGGGAGGAAGCTGAAAGTGGAGATGATGATGAAAAAACTGATGGTGACGATGATTAGTCCATTTAAGAGGGTTCAGAAGCCTTATTTGACCCTTGTACTACCGAGGAAGTAATGCAAATTTACTTATTATGGTACACTGTCTGGGTACGAAGATTTTGTCAGCAAATAGGGCCCTTCAATTTCTTCACCTTTACAGATGAATACTGCAACATAGGTTTCTGTACTGTAGACATTGACCCTTAGATGCTTTACTTTATATCTCCCCACCCTGTCTCCAACAAAACCATTTTGACTTTCTTGTAGTTGTACTTAGTTGGCAATTTTTTCTGTTGCACCTCCTTGACAATTTTTTGGGGCGGACATTGAGTTGTTACTTCTTGTAAATGATTGTTAAATTTCATCTTATGCACCAAATGAAATGAAATGTTTGGACTTTTTCTTTTTCTTTTTATGGGAAGTCATAAATAATGATTTAGCAGTTAATCTGCAATCAGTTTTGGCAGTTGAGTTGATATACTGCTGTCTGATCCCTTTGTGTTGGCTTTGACTATTAATGTTTATGGTGGTTGTCTATGGATGGTCAGAAGTGAAACGGATGGCAAGGGACATGTAATTGTTTTTCATTTTTTCCCATTATCAATATTTTGGGTAGCTCATGTTGATTGGTATGTCTCAACAAAATGGGTATCTCGAATTTATTACTCAAAAAATTTTCATTTTGCAGAGAATTCGGAAGAATGTGAAACATTTTGGTGAAAATGGAAATGCTTGTGGTGGAAAACTTGCTTTGTTTCAGCATATGGCTCTCCAGTGCTAGCTACATGACCAGGTGTCGCTGGGCAACACTTCATGGTGCAGAGGAACTTGTTCCCAGCTTCACCAAGTTCGACCCTGTCTATTCTTTCTGACTTCTCACAAGGCAACTTGTGACACCAGGCCACGAAGAAAAAGATTACAGCTGCGGGCTAGTTCAATGAGTTTGTTCCGCAGGTTGAGAGGCTTAGCGGACCTTGGATCTAGACTGTAGATTAATTCTAACAAGACTCTAGCAGCTTGCTTGGTGCTGCCTACGTAGATTGACAAAGCATAAATACTACGTAATAATCGTTTTGTTTGGCTAGATTACAGCATTTCACTTACCTTGATACATCCTTGAAGATGTTTTGTTTCGTTTTTGTTTCTTGCAAATTTGATTTTTTTTTTATAGAAATTTAACGATATTCCATTAGCACGATTTTTTGTATGAATAATTCATGCATTAGAATGACAAATCATGGAAGTGAGCTTATTTTGAACTCAAAATGGCCCAATTGGAGTGGTCCAGTCCACATGGATTTTGTTTTTTTGGAAACTCCTGTTTTTCTTGGTTTGACAAGTTGTAGAATTTGCTGCTGGGCTATTAAAGGTAAACTTGTAAACTATTAATTGTATTATTTAAACCTAATGACGGATGTATATATATATGTATGTATGAAACACTAGTTTATGCATTCCAGCGATGGGCTTCGCCAAAAGAGTGGTGAAAGCTGTGTAATACGGTGTGGAAATCTGACCAGTTTACGCAAAATACAAACAAATTGAGAATTTGATCATAATCTTCATTCTCATCTTCTAGACTAAAGATACAAATTGGACAGAAGAGGAGAGTGAATTGGATAAAATTGTCAAGAGTTATAAAATTGTGTTGTGGGATCGTGGTCTTGTGTTTAACCTGATTTTACTTATATCCTGCATATCCAGTTTATAAGGTAAGTTGTGAGGTTTATTCATAATATTAGAATTTTATATATATATTGGGTATTTTGGATCAAGGGTTTTCGGGTTACGGTTACAATTGGTGCAATGTATTATCTTCTTCCGCATAGTGAATTCTTTGTCGATCTCCTCGTGGATGTAAATTTTCAGCTGAGCCATGTAGACTTTCAGTCAAACCATATAAACTTGGTGTTCTTGTGTTATTGCTTATTTATTCTTTTCTATTTTGATTCAATTTAATTATAACAACTTTTACTGTAAGTTGATCAAGGAATCAAAATTTGGATGCCAACTCCACCTACCAATAGCCCCCCTCCCCTCCCTTTCCTCATCCGCACGAGACTTCCTGACTAGTATTGTTTTGGTAATGTGACCAGTGGCCTACCGCCATCTAAATTACAACAGCAGAATCTACCAAAAGACTTTGTTCAAAACCATACTCAAAGAACTTCTCTCTCTCTCTCTCTCTCTCTCTCTCTCTCTCTATTATTACATAGCTTTATGTATTAAATAGCTCCATTTTTTGTTAAACAAAACCATCTAATTACCAATCTTTCTGTCCCACCCATTCCTAATTTCCTATATAAGTTCTTCAATCCCATTGCCCCAGCATTAGACTTCTCCAGAGTACTAGTACAACTCAAAACATTAATCAACTTTTTCTACCTCAAAGGTTTGTTCAAATTTAGATTCCGAGTTTTTTTCCCTTCAGTCCCTCTGCATGTCGCTTCCATCTGATCATTCTAGCTTTTTCTTTTCTTTATTTTGTGAACCAGGCTTGGGAACTTCAGAGGAGCTTCTTCCAATGGAGAACGGCGGTGGCAAGAAGTTAGAACTTTTTGTGGAGCAAGGAAAGCCAACTCTGGCTCCTCCTGCCGAGGACACCGAGAAGGGTCTGTACTTTCTATCGAACCTTGATCAGAATATAGCAGTGATAGTTCGAACCATTTACTGCTTTAAATCAGAGTTGAGAGGCAATGAGAAAGCAGTGGAAGTGATTAAGGCCGCTTTGTCGAAAGTTCTAGTCCACTACTACCCCCTTGCTGGGCGGCTGAGAATTAGCCCCGAGGGGAAGCTGATTGTGGATTGCACTGGGGAAGGTGCTGTTTTTGTTGAGGCAGAAGCAAACTGCACAATAGAAGAGATAGGTGACAACACAAAGCCTGATCCTGCGACTCTTGGGAAGCTGGTTTACGACATTCCCGGCGCCAAAAACATACTGGAAATACCTCCTCTGGTGGCTCAGGTTTATCAATTATTTGGCTTTAGTCATTGAATGAATCATCATAATGGCCGGGGGCAGCCACCTCCCTCAAATTTTGAGAAAAATTAATTATTGTAATAGTATTACTGTCAAATATTTTAAAATTATATAACTTCTCTCCCACCGTGTTTTTTTTTATAATAATAATCTAATGCTTGATCTTTTGAAAACCATTTGCCCTATTACTTAAATACCTGACTGTGTCCATACTTGATACTTGCAAGATAGTACGATTCAATCGGAAGTAAGATGAACACAGAATAATTGGATTTTAAGCATGGTTCTAAATTTCAAGTGTTCACTAGTTTTTGTTGTGTTATACGTTCCTCAAGCCTTGACAGCAAATTTTCATTTGCCAGATTCTGCAATTTTTCATATTCTACAAATCAGACAAAAGCACTGCCAATGTTTTCCTAACTTCCTCATTAACTCTGGTGAAATTGCTTTGTAATAAAGTTTGATGCAGTGCTAAATTCATCTTCCAGGTGACTAAGTTTAAATGTGGAGGCTTTGTTCTTGGGCTATGCATGAACCACTGCATGTTTGATGGTCTTGGTGCCATGAAATTTGTGAACTCATGGGGTGAAACTGCCAGAGGCCTACCTCTTAATGTCCTTCCATTTCTAGACAGAAGCATTCTCAAAGCTCGAAGCCCCCCAAATGTTGAATTCACCCACCACGAATTTGCAGAGATCGAAGATATATCGAACACTGCTGATCTTTACAAGGAAGAAATGCTTTACCGGTCCTTTTGTTTTGATCCCGACAAGCTCGACCAACTCAAGACGACAGCAACCAAAGGCGGGCTTCCAGACAAGTGCACTACATTTGAAGCCCTGTCTGCATTTGTTTGGAGAGCTCGGACTCAGGCACTTAACCTACACCCCGATCAACAGACAAAGCTCCTCTTTGCAGTTGATGGGCGGTCTAGATTCGACCCACCAATCCCAGAAGGTTACTTTGGCAATGGTATCGTATTAACAAATTCACTGTGTCCTGCCGGGGAGCTTGTGGAGAACCCGCTGTCCTCAGCCGTAAAACTAGTTCAGGAGGCAGTTAAAACGGTTACTGACAGTTACATGAGATCAGCGATAGATTATTTCGAAGTAACAAGAGCCAGGCCTTCCCTGACTGCAACCCTTCTGATCACCACCTGGTCTAGACTATCTTTCCACACTACAGACTTTGGGTGGGGAGAACCTCTCTTATCAGGCCCTGTGGCTTTGCCTGAAAAGGAAGTCATTCTCTTCCTATCTCATGGAAAAGAGAGGAAAACCATCAATGTTCTTCTGGGTTTGCCAACTCCTGCCATGAAAGTCTTTCAAGAGCTTATGGAGATTTAGGTATAAAGAAATTCTTCCTTGAATAATGAATTTCTTTTATTGTTGGTGTTGTGACTATTATGTGTTCTTTGTTTCTTTACAAATCTATTCTTATTGAGGCCTAAATGCACTTCATGCCTAACAATTCCAACAGAGGAGAGACAAAGTATATCTAAGAGCAATTCCATTTTAAATGTTAAGAGGATGGATGGCTCTGACTCTGTTTGGAACAGAAGTGCAGAAGAACTGCAAATCTATGTGACAAATGTCCCCTGTTTTTTAGTTTTGAATACTTATGTACTTTGCATGTATTTGGAGGTGTTATGTATGGCATATGAAATTCAACAGTTGAACATCATAAGGGCTGTTTGGCATTTGAGTTGATTTTTTTTCTTCCGTTTTTGCCGATGTGGATTAGTATACTATAAAACTTTGGTTTACGTAAATTCTCTTACCAAAATTAAGCGTAAACACGCAAGAAAAACAAAATGATAATAATAAGTATATTTGTCCTTTTATTAAGTAATTAGCGGCCGAGACTCACACGATGATGCGTGTGCAATTCGAATTCATTTAAAATATATAAAAATAATAAATTTATTTGATATCGTTAAATTCAATTTAATATACAAATTTTATTTTTATACTAATAATCTACATACAGTAAATTACCCCCCAAAAAATTTAATTACTCAAAACAAAATCTAAATACAATAATTTCATGTTAAAGAAACATCACTGTCAATTTAGAATCTTAAAACAATTCACCAATTGCCCACATTAGCTAATAGAATTGTTTCGTTGAAAGTTTTTCCATAATTTTGAAAAAAACAAAATATGTATGTTAACTTGGTATGAATATTAGTGCAATACAAAAAATAAACAATAAGAATACGTAAATCGATAATAATAAACTTACCTTGTCCCAATATTGCAAATAAAAACTTTAATTGCTATATTTGTCATTGGTGGGAGTAAACACGGGTCGGGTCGGGTTTGATATCAAACCGTAATCTAAATCGAATGCGTCGGGTGCATAAAATTCGCATCCAGTTTCGCCCGCCAACCACGATCAAACCGACTGATTGTGATCCACGGGTTCGCAGACGGGTTCGGTCGGGTTGGGATGGTTGGCCATCTTATAATCTAACACATTCTCGAACAATCAACCAAACAAAATTCAAAGTTTCAAACTGAACCCAGAAATAAATAGCAAAAATAAATTAAACAAAGTACGCTATGAACCAAGATACCAAGAAGAAATCTCCATCCACAACGAAAATTCCACCATGATACCAACAAATTCGAGTTATATGAACAACATTGAACTGTTAAAGACAGAGAAAGATATACCAAATCCCAACTATAGATTTTAATATCACCGGCTTCACCAATCACTGCTATCACATTTGAGGCTTGAGAAAGAGAGAGAGTCGGACCGTCGGAGGCGCCGCTTAAGGTTAGCGATTAGGGTTTCGATTTTCGACTTTCGAACTTTCGAGAAAGGGAAATTGCTGGAGCCTGGAGGCGTCGTTTTAGCGTGATTAGGGACCTAGGGTTACTTGAGTTGTGTGAGAGGCAGAGAGACGGTAGCTGATTGGGTTAACTAGAGGTTAGTTAATTACAAAAGTATTGAATACATATACGGGTCGGTCGACTTTTGGAAATTTTTTGCCTTCACCCTTTTCGACCCGGTTTTGACATAATTTATCTTCTTCGACCCGGTTTTTGACATAATTTATCTTCCTGTGAAGCCTACGAATTGACCGATTTAGATAATCATTATAATTTAATCTCAAATTCATAAAATAAAATCTTAAAAGCCTTGAGAGATCTATTTTTTTTTTTTTATTACATTAGAGACCAAAAGCCTTAAGGGCAAGAGAGATAAAATTTAAACCTTGACATAATGAGTCAACTATAATATCCCAAATCTTTGGGCCAAATTCTAAGTTTATTCAAAGACCTAATTTTGAGCAAGCTTAACCGGTAAGAAACCATGCAAATTATTAGGTAATTTTGAAATGCGAGGTAGGTAATGCTATATAATATTTTTGATAAATAAATTATCTTGATCTACACAAAGTGAGTTATTTTTTATCTCCTAATCACTTAATAAAAGTGAGTTACTATGCTACTAATATAAAATTTATTGTCACCATATTGATTGAAAGTACTAGTAAACTTGTCACATGATATTTCGACAACACTGAATAATTATTATAAGAACCACTAACAAAGTAGAATCAAGCGATTAGCCTCGAAAAATAAGGACAAATGATATGTTTGTGTCAAATTATTCGAAAAATAGGGACAAATAATATGTTTGTGTCAATTTACTAGGTACTCTTGATTACCATTTAAGTAATGTCACATGGTAATTATCATATTTTTAACTATAATTTTTAAGTATTTCTTTATGTACTTAAAAAGAAAAAATTAAAGTCTAACTTTGCAAAACTAGAAACTCAAAATTTAAGTTTAGCAAATCACTAAAATTTTAAAATATCTACCATTTTTAGGGACGAACACATGATTTTAATTTAGGAATGATGATTTGTTCTTATAAGTATTTAAGAGGATATATATTAAGTTTTCAAAAAAAAAAAAATCTTAAGGAGCGAACCTATATAGTTTTAAAATATTTTAAACTAATACTACTATCATAGAAATTTTCTTCAAAATTTAAGGAAGGCAGCAGCTCCTATCTGCTCCTCTTGGGTCGTCTATGACCATTTTAGCTACAATAGGTAGATATGCTACGTGAGAGAGTAACAGAGGAGAAAGTCGAGCCTCTTATAAATGCAAAGACAATCACGGTTACTTGAGCTATACGATAAATCTCCTATTTTGATTAGAATTTGTATTATTTCAAAAACTCGTTGAATTTTTACAATGATTTTAAAATAATTTTACAAGTCATAAAACTTTAAAATGTTCTTTCTTAAAATTATCAAATTTTAAAATAATTTTCGAATAACTATACAATTCGTAAGACTTTAGAATGTTATTCAATAAAATACTTAAAAGCTTTGATTTTTTAGCCAAAAAAATTAGAATAAATTGAAAAAATTTAACTTTAGCACAATTACAACTCTTAACCTATAAATCACGGACATTAAAACCAAAATACTTAAATATGATTGGATTGTTTTTAAGAACTAATATTTTATGGCCGTAATTGCAAATTTTTTTACATATAAATTAAAAATAATTGATACTTTCATAATTTAAAAAGAGCACTAATATAATTTTATAAAATGTATTTAACTTTTTTGAAAAAAAATTATAGACGGAATTGTGAATATAAAAATGTATTTAACTTCTTTTTTTTTTCTTTTTTTTTTGCATATGTTAGTTAAAATTTGTTGACGATTGTATCTTGTTGGAAAAGGAGTGTATTGACATTTATGTGTTATTATTGTGCATGTTTCTGATGCCCTATTTGTAAAAATTAGTTATTTATTTAATTTTTTTGTTTTTAATAAATTTTTTTATATTTTTTAATTAAATTATTATATGTTTTGCTCCTATCATTTAGAAGAGTCATAAAGATAATTATTTTAAATCAAAACATAGAAAAGTTAAAAAAAAGTAATAATTCAAAATAAATTAATAAGTTAATTTTTATATTATTTATTTTTATTTTAACGATTTTTTTAATATTTTTATTTATTTTATTGAGATTATTAAAAAAAAGAAACGAAAGTTTCGGGCATGAATTAACCATCGGGGTTTGCGAATAGGTAGCTACCTGTCTATGTTTGTGTTACGTCATTCTAAGGCGGTTGTCTTTTTTGCCGCGTCTTTGTGTACCCAATCGTGTGTGTATATATATATATATATCTATATAATAAATTAAGTCAGTTTTTTCAAAAAATTTCAAAATGTATAAGAGAGTAACTGTGTTTGAACGGCCAGGATTGGCTTTTTTTTTTTTGGATCCGAAGGTGTAAATTTTGACATCTCACTTGTGAGTTCCCGCCCATCTTCTTCTCAATCCCAATAACTTTCATCCAACGCACGCTATTCCTTTATCTCGCTCTCATTCCTTCACAAACACACGAAGCTTACCCCCTTCGCAAAGCATACCAACTGCTCCATATCTCTGTCCAGAACCACCACCGCCTTCCATATCTCTGCAGCTCCTCAAACTCCTCCGCCTTCCGGTAACTGCTCTGCCGCTCCCTCTTCTCTCTGTCAGCACCTCTCTTCCCCTTTCTTACTTTCCATCGCCGTCCTCGCCACCCATCGTCGTCGCCGCCGTACTTCCGCCGCCGCCGCCGCACCGCGCCTCTCTCTACCGTCCTTCGCCGCCGCACCGCGCCTCTCTCTACCGTCCTTCGCCGCAGTCGATAACCTCCAACCCATCTTCGTCGCCGTACTTCCGTCGCCGCCGCCGCACCGCGCCTCTCTCTACCGTCCTTCGCCGCAGTCGATAACCTCCAACCCATCTCCGCGACGCCACCAGATCTGTGGGTATGAATGGGTTTCATTCTTCTGGTTTTCAGAATGGGTTTTTTTTTATTATTTCATATTCATTGTCAGAATGCCTTAGAGAGAGAGAGCAGGTTTCTTTGGATTTCTATTTTATATTCATTTTCAGAATGTCTTTCTATTTTGTATTCTCTTTTAACTGACACTGATTGCCTTTTTTTTAAGGTTTGTTTGGTTTCTTTCTATTTTGTATTCTTTTACATATTTAAAGACAAAAAAATTATACAAAAATAGAGTTCAAAAAACATATCATCTCCCCGCACACACAAAAAAAAATGTAAAAAAAAAAATAAGTCAAGCTTCCACGAACAAAATATAGTAGTTTCTTTTATATTAAAAAAAACCTTTTAAAACTAATTTTTTGGCAAAGGAGATTTGAGAAATAAATAAATTTTCCCTCCGAAAAAAGATTTGTGTTTTTTTAATTAAGAAAGAAAACTTTCAGTTTTTTGTGTAAATAAATATATATATTTTAGAAAGGAAGACATTTCAACCTGTCATAAATTAAGAAAATTAGTTGCTTCTTGGAATTAAAAAATGTATATATTTACACACAAAAATAAGTCAAACTTCCACAAACAAAAAATAGTAGTTTCTTTTTTATTAAAAAAAAACTGTTTTAAACTAATTTTTTGGCAAAGGAGATTTGGGAAATAAATAAATTTTCCCTCCCAAAAAAAGATTTGTGTTTTTTTAATTAAGAAAGAAAACCTTCAGTTTTTTCTGTAAATAAAAATATATATTGTAGAAAGGAACGCATTTCAATCTTTCATAAATTAAGAAAATTAGTTGCTTCTTGGAATTAAAAAATGTATATATTTGTTTTTTTTTTGTTTTCATCTTTTTGCAACGCCCCCGTTGCGAATATTTATTTTGTTCTTTATATATATTTTATTGAGTTGTAATTTTTTTATTGGGATCAAGACAGAGCATGTGTATATTGTATTGTTTATTTTTATTACATGTTATTTTGTAAACGGTTAAATCGTTAAATTATTCGAGAAATAAAAAAAATTTAGTTATTTTTTTTTTAAAATTAATACTTAGAATATTTTTTCTTTTACTGATGTCCTCATTCTCTAAAAAAATTTGTTGTTTCAGAAAAATTATTAAAATGCATGAGTAATTTTTAAAAAAAAAATTAAGAGTGCCTTTAAGTAAGGACAGGCTGGGGTTGAAATGTGATAGATATAGTTCTGTTTGTCGAGTTGTGAACTTACAGAATGATGCGTTCTCTTACAGAATTTCATTAATATCTTTTCTAGACGTGGGAATGAACTTGAAGAAAATAAAAATTTATTGTTTAGCAAAAAATTACAAAAATTCAAACAAGTTTGTTTATGGTTTTTTGCCAGAAATTTCTAATTCTAAATTAATACGCACAAATTGTATTGCTTGAAGTCATAATCACAGTTTTTTCAATTTGAATTTGAGAATGATCAGTTTGCTTATTGTATGATTGATTGCGTTGCATATTTTTTGAAAAAAAAAAGTCAATTTGCAGTATTTGAGAATGATCTTGCTATAACTTTTGAAATTTTACTGATATTTTGTGAAAAAAATTAGATAAGCTCTTGGGTATTGATCTTATGTATGTTTTTGGATTGGGAAACAGGATTACGTGCCAACTGTTTTTGACAATTTTAGTGCATATGTGGTTGTGGATGGGAGCACGTTCAATCTCGATTTATAGAACAATGCAGGTAACCTTAAATAATTGTGTATAAACTAGATTTTTTTTTTTGGCTCGACACTTATTTTTATTTCTCTTATGGGTTTAATTTGTTAACGGCGGAACATGCCAGGAGAATTACAATAGATTAAGGTCTTTGAGTTATCGTGGAATAAATGTGTTTTTTTTTGCATTTTTTCTCATTAGAAAGGTCGGAGAATTATAATAGATTAAGGCATTTTAGTGTTATGGTACATTTGATGTGTGTACCATGGTTTGTTAACAAATTTTTTTTTTAAACTTTTAAGTGGATTCCTAAATTGAGACATTTTGCATCCGGTGTAGATTATAAAACTAAAATGTTTTTTTTGATTTAAATATGTTATTGATTAAAAACTGGAGGTTTTAAATGTATGTATAAAAATTTATGATGATTTTATTTGAATTGCGATTTTATTGTTAGGATCTAGGCAGAACTTGTATATATTGTGTTGCTTGATTTTATTACAGGTTATTTAGTAAACGATCAAATCGTTGAATTATTTAAAAAATAAAAGAAATTTAGCCAATTATTTTTTAAAAGTTTAATACTTAGAATAATTATTTATTTTTTTAATTGGTTTATGTTATTGATTTCAAATTGAAGTTTTTAAATGTATGCATGGGAAGTTAGGATGATTTTAATTGAGTTGTGATTTTGTTGTTAAATTCAAGTAGAGTTTGTGTATATTGTGTTTGTTGATTTTATTATAGGTTTTTTTTCAAAAAATAGAAAAAAAAAATTCAAATTTTTATTAACGTTTAATACTAAGAATAATGAGGCTTTAAAGAAAATTATTAAAATACACGAGTATTTTCAAAAAAATGGTAGTAGTTTTTAAGCAAAGGCAATACCCAGTATATATATATATTCGATCAGATCCACACGATGCCTAGAAAATGATATAATGGATTTTAATTTTTTAAAATTATTATTTGCTAAAGTAAATAACATGTAGATAATATTAATTTTAAATATTAAAAATACTATTAAAATATTAAATAAATAATATTATGTGTTAAACAAAATATGCACTATTTAAACATTTTTACATTTTTTAATTAATTAAAGTTTTTTTAAAACTATGAATGCATATTTTTTTTCTTTAGATAATGTAATTAAAAACAATGTGTATTTTTTTATGTATAAAATTAGGAACATTTTGCTATGAATTTGTGTTCTTTATAAAATTTAATTATATCCAATGTGTGTTAATTTATAGAAAATAAATTAGGAACATTTTTTTTGCTATGAATGTTTTTTTTTAAAATTTATTTACAAGCTTAGTTGAAAATATTTTTTTGTAAAATTATGAAATCTAGAGAGAGAATCATAAAAGATTACCTGTGGAGTCTGTTTTGTGATAAAAAAATTAAAATAATAGTAGTTTGCAAAATTTAAAAAAGATTTTAACATTCAAATTTAATAATTAATATTGGTTACATCGGTGGTCATTCAACATTACTATTTGCTTGGTGCGAGATTACTACTGCTAAAACCAAGCAGCAGATCATGTAAAATTTGAAATTACTAATGCTAAAACCAAGCAGCAGATCATGTAAACTTTTCAAAATCTTGCTTAATTGGCTAAGAATCATGTCACCGAGTGCTCAACAGTCCATCACACGCCCCCACTGCAATGAGGAAAAAGGAAAAATAATTTAAAAAACTTGTGACCAGTTGCACATGCACTTATCCCAGAAACCTACCAGACCAAAAAATTTAAAATTCGGTTAAAGTTTCTTTTGCTACCATTTTCTGACCAACCAAATAGAATAGAAATTAGGAAAAGAATATTCATACCTCATAGAATAAAAATGGATGGCTTGGTTTCTTCCTCCAATGAGTCCTCCATCTCTAACTTCAGTTTTTTTTTTTTTTTTCGCTTTTGCCCTTACACAATGAGATTATGGATGGATTTATTGAGGGTGAAATTTAGAAATTGTTTTGGGTATTTTAGATAATTGAAAATGTCATGGAGGCATATATATATATATATATATTGTAATAATACAAAAAAAAAGAAAAAGAAAAAAAGTGGGCTAGGTGCCTAATGAAGAAATTGTTTTGGGTATTTTAGATAATTGAAAATGTCATGGAGGCATATATATATATATATATATATATATATATATATATTGTAATAATAAAAAAATAAAAAAAGAAAATAA
>JAOTRH010000016.1:5836901-5847915 GCA_034768845.1 Heliamphora exappendiculata | reverse complement strand
GATGCCTTGGAACATAATGATGTTCACAACACAATTTTTTGCCCCCTTTTGGTGTTTGATTTTGGAAATTGTCTAGGATGTTATATAGCATCACACACACACACACAGTCGGTCCCAATTGCTTATGCTCCGTTTGTTTTGACAGGAAAATATATATTTTAAAAAATAAAAATATTTTCTAAATTTTTTTGGTGTTTGATAAGAAGAAAATTAAAAGTTAACAAATAATGTTTTTTGATCAGCGAAAAATGTGTTAGTTCTAACAGAACGTTTTCTATTTTTTCAAGGTGAAAACCTTTTACAGACCTAAAGAGATAATGCTTCTGTCACACCACTACTACCACTTAAGCACCACCACTATCATTCTAGTACTACCATGCCACCATTAATGTAGTCTCCGCTGCGAACCCTACTGCCATCATGGCCACCCTACCTCTATCACTATGACCACACCACCCTACACATGGACAAATGCGTTAATCTAAAAAACAGTTACTTGACCTAAAAACCATGGTTAAATTTTAAGTTCTTATAAAAAGTTTGGAGGAGAGACAGAGAATAGATCTTTCAAAACCTTAGGGGGACAATCCTATATAATTTGCAAATATTAAATCCTAAAATCATAGTTATCAGAATCTTACGATTCACGATTCATACATAAATCGATGCGAATCTATGAGTAAATTTATTTTGTGACAAAATTGTGATGAATCTTGCGATTCACGATTCGATTCACTAGTTACGATTCATGTAGTTCTTAAAATTATTATATTTAATAAATTTTAAATTCTCTATTTACCATTTTTTTTCTTTTAAATACTTTAATACAATTTAACGTGGTTATTGTGAAGATAAAAAATAAACATGCATAATTTATTGCTCATTTGGAGATGAAAAAATTTAATAAGAACCTGGCAGATCTAATAAATCCTTAACTCTTTTTTTATTTTTCTTTTAGGTAAAAAAAATTGAAACACATTATTTTAGAATGTTTAAGATGAAAGCATCATTTCTGATAAACTATTTATTTTCATTTTAGTGAAACAAACGTAATTTTTAAAGATGACATGACTTTAATCATTCAACTCAATAGTTCCACATCTTTTCTAAGCTTTTCTTTATTAGTAATAAGCATAATAAAATATATTTTGAAGTATTTTATATTTAATTTTTTTCCTCTTATTTTTTTTAGTTTGAGATTTCTTAATTCATTTTTTGAATTCCAAATTAGAATATATATGTCTTGTGAAGAACGTAAATGTGTTTCACATTTAGATTCCGTAATCATATTCTTATTATATAATTGCATTAATATTCATTTATTTATTTTATTTTGTACATATGAAGCGTTTAAATGTCATCTTTATCGTTCATACCAAATCTTACGATTCTCGATTCAATTTAATTCACGATTCACAAAAATATGATTTTGATTCACGATTTGACAATTATGCCTAAAACTACTATATTAAGTTTTTTTATTAGAATCTTTTGGTTGACAATCGTCCCCACTAGCACCGGGCCCTCATGGGTCCATCCGTGACACTACTACATCAGCCATAACAATACCATGATAACTAGTAACACTATCATTGTCAGAGTTACAACCAAACAAGAACAAAAAAATGTTTTCACTAAAAACATTTTTTGAGAAAAATATTTTTCACTGAAACAAATGCAGCGTTAGTATTTTGTCGTGGTAGAAGATTGTGTAATTGACATGGTGTTAGAGTTCTCCCTTTGGGTCTAGGTCTCGTAAATTATGTTCGTTTCATCGTTATGGTGGTTGTGTAATTTGTTATGTGTGTTAATTGGTGCACCTTCTTTAGTTTAGTTTTTTTAGTGTTTGAAAATTGGTTTTGAAAACATTAAGAGGTAATGCAAAATTAATTGAAGATGGTATTGATTACTCATCATTGTTGGGTGTACCTTTTTAGTGACACATGTTTAGAATGTAAAATTGATTGAATATGACGATACAAATTGAACATCAATTTAAAAGATTCGAAATTCACAAATGGATAATGCTAATGAAAGAGCTGAGTGGCTTCGTTTTATAGGAAATTCCAAAGCGGTTAAAACGTGTTCATGCAAGTTGCTTACGTTGCGATAGCCAATTAACAATGGGAATAACGAAAAGTCTCGAAATAGACAAAAATCGCAAGACAATTTCTCTTAAATGAAGTTATCATATTGGCTATACGAAGTCAATATATGCTATTGTCAATCAACTAGCCAAATGGTTGAATAAAGAGCAAATAAATAAATCATCAGTGGGATAAAAGCTTACAACTCAAGAGGAGTCATGATGGACAACTAACCTAACTGACTAAAGGTCCTAAGATCTTGTTTCAAATGGACTACTAAGTCATGCGTGTCTTAGGAGAATTACTGAGTAAAAAATCTTTTCTTCTCACTCCTATGATGTAGCAGGATACCTGTAGCGGTGTTTCAAAATAAGTTATGCTTTTAATAATTTTTATACCTTACGATTCTTAGTGGGGTATGGTAGAATGGTCTAAATGATAATCACTAATATGGGCGTGAATTGGGCCGGTTCTTTAAGAATTGAGATGGTTATATTCTCTGGAGCGCTCATAAAAATTAGGAATTGTCCAGGGCCAAAATGAACAAAATTACGAGAACCAACTGTGTTCACAAAGTTTTTGTACAAAATTCTATTGTCTTGGTTAAAATGGTTTTGACAACATTAAAGAGTGAATTCAAAATTGATTAAAGATGGCATTGATTAGTCATCCTTGTAAGGGGTGTCTCTTTAGTGACATCTTATGGATGAAAAGTTGTCTCTTCCTTTTGCAAGGGTTCGAAACAATCACGATACCGGCTTGATCCGAGCTCTTGGAATTGGAAGTATGTATATTATGTTTGTCATTCATTTTTAGTACTGAGTTTTTCACTACACACTTTGAGTTTGAATCCGTTTAAAAGAGTACAAAATGCTGTTTGGTTTGCCAACCCCCACTTATTTTAGTGTTGCTCCTCTGGTAGTCTGATCATTGTATATCATAAGCTACACATTCGAGATCTCGTAAGCACCATAGCAAGAGACGAAATATATCTTTAAGGATATAATGTGAAACACTAGACTTTGGTTGATTTTCCTCATTGATTTCACTCGGTTTGTAAGTTAATTTATGATTTTTGATTTATATGTTTATTTATCGTAAGTGCACAAAAAGCATACATATTCTCCAACATTTACCCTTCACATGCGAGAAGTGGTTTCGTTTTTTATGCTTGGGAGCGTGTTGGATGCCTCAATATTCATTCTTGGGTATATTTTCTAATATCTTAAGCCATTGGAACAAATCAACGGTGATCTAAAAAGGGTTGCTATATTGATTTGGAAAAGGCTCATGTTTGGAAAATGGTGTAAATCTTATCATCGATGGAGTGAAAATAATAAAAGGAATTGCAAGGGGTCTTAAACTATAGACTAGGCTTGGTATTTGAAATTATGGTTTGTGGGGATGAGTGCCATGTTGAGTCAGGTGTTTCTTAGCCTTTGGTTCAGATGTCTACCAATAGGGTTGTGTTATCTTTATTTGTCCTCTTTTGCTTGTATATTTTGTGCATGGGTATGTGTATTTTAAGCAAATCACTAATGTTGGCTTGGCTGACGAGTGACAACTTGTTCTTTAATTATCATCTTCAAGGAAGAGTCAATAAAGTGGGAAGGTCAACTACCAAAGTTGGAAGTAGTAAAAACAATCCTGTAAATAACTGCAGCAGTTTAATGTTTTAAGAGAGGAATAAAGACCATGTATTTTACATGGGCTGTTCCTCTTTGGTTCCTTTCAGTACCTAAAGAAAAAAGACAACGTGTTGAAGTTAACTCTAGTCGAGCTGATAACAAAATTAAGTTTCTGACTTCTATGTAAGATAAACTCCAATGGGCTGTTATACTGACTGCTATTGCCAAATTAAAAATACTCGCTGATGGGCTGCTAAAAGGCTTTCCAGAAAATAGCATTGCCAAGCTTTGTGTCAAATTTGGCAAAAGTCTCCCGAAAATGGCATTTCTGCTAGCTCATTAGAAATCAACTGTGCTCTTAATATTCTTTTCCTTCCTGCATCTTTCCTGGCAAAATTCTCCCGAAATCTCAACTAGAAATCAAAAATTTTCTCACCACATACATATTATCAAACTACATAAATTAAACTACCAAAAACTGCAAAACTTACAATGATTAAATCACATAAATCTTCTAAAACTACCACAAGTTTTGCTTTTCGAAAAATCAAAAAGATCAAGTGTCAAGAAATCACAAAATTCAAAATTGACCTGGTTTGTGCGGAAGTACCCAAATTCTTGTAGCTCCTCCATCATTGAGCTTATATATTAGCTGGGTGTGTAGTGGGTCACTAGTAGGGGGGAGAGAGTTGGTGATACTAGATTTGGTGGGAGAGAGAGAGAGAGAGAGAGAGGTGGGCGGCTGGGTTTTTCAATATTTTTCAATAGTTAATCAACCAATTTTAAGTCACTCAATTAAAAATATGACTTCGTTAATTTGCTAATTTATGAAAGTAAAAAAATAAATAACATTGTGGTTTTCAGATTCAAAAAGGAAATATTGAAACAATGGGATTCTTTAGCTTTTTGGGTTGCTTCTTGTGGGTGTGTAAATCAAGAAAAGATATGTGGTGATCGAAAACTGAAGACTATGCTATGGGGAACACAAAACAAAGGTCCTGCAAGAACGATGGTGCCATATGAGAAGGCATAATGGCTATGGGATGTGGCCTAAGAGGCAAGGATCAAGTCCTATTCCTTACCACCGTTGGAGTTTTTGGTCTTTTCGTCTAGAAGCTAGGGAGTTAAGGTTTTGCTAAGCACCATGCCGTGGTATGGTGCGGTAGGCCTGTTCAATTAAAGAGAGGGGACTACAAAGATAAGCTCGTGTGTGCATGACCCGCATAATAACTCTAGCAAACTTATTCTATCTTGACAGGTCATCGTGATCATCAGCAAGGGCGTGAATCTCATACCCCCCCACGCCCCAAAGGGTATGGTACACCCATTTCATCAGGTTAAGAAGAGTAGAGATGTAGCTCCCTTCATGTTCCTCATCTACAACTCACCACCCTTAAGCTCTAAAAAGATCCTCTGCCTCCCTCTTTCGACCGAACCTCTTAAATCCCTGATCTGATCACCTCTGCTCTTGAGTTGGTGACATACATGTGAACTACTTTATCATCCTCGTAACCCTTAGATCTTTCTTACAAACACTTCTGAACCTGTAACATGACATCAATTGTATAAGATCGAAGTCATCTCTTAATAATGAAGTTTCCATGGATTTATAGGGGGCAAGCGTCAAACCTCTATCACTTTGCATCAGTTTTCGACAAAATGCATGGTTGAGTATAGACCTGTAATCTTTTCTTTTTCTTTTTCTTCCTCTTTAATGGAACCAATGCATTGACAGTAATTGGCAGCTGGCATCTAGGTTGGATGTTGTCACTATCAATGGATTTACATTTTGTTCCCCTTAGTTACTGTGTTGGAGCAGCTGTTTATTTATTTTTTCTGCGGTCATATATTTACAGGTGGCATGGATCATGTTAGGGTTCATCCCAAATTTCTACACTCCAATGCAACCAGTCATAAATGGGTTCTTGGTGGTAATTTTGCCTAACCTATCTACAAAACTTTGAGTTTATGCTTGCATTTTATCAAGATGCTTAATTCTCTATTCTACTTGTTTGGTATGGAAATGTGTTTTTGTAGCTTTCGCGGAGCTTTTGGACAACGCATTAGATGAGGTATCTCTATATTTGTTCTTCCTCACTTATGCAATACTTCTTTTCATTTTCCTTCGACAAAGCTGAATGTAGAAAAAGAATTCATGTAGACATAATTGGTAAACAAAGACTCAGTTTGATTTGGTTTGATATATCCTAAATCTTCTGTTATGACATCAGGTGTGCAATGGGGCTACATTTGTGAATATTGATATGCTTAAAAATAGGAAAGATGGTGACAAAATGTTGCTGATTGAAGGTTTGTCTTCTTTTGTTGTGTGGTTTCTTCTTCTTTTGAGGATTATGGAACTCTCTCTTTCTCTCACTCCCCCCATGTTAAGTTATCAATTGTCTCAAAAACTTAAACTTTTAAGAAATGGGCCTAACAATGTATATCCAACATTGTATATTAAGTTATCAAACACTTCCTATCACGTGTAACCCTGTCTTGCACGAGAAGATGCAAACAAATTGAATTGAATAGGTGCACCAACACATAATGTACAATAACAAATATAATAAGGAAACACATATCCCGAAATTTGAACCCAAAATCTCGTAGAATTAGTACTCTGATACCATATTAAGTCACTAATTGTCCCGAAAGCTTAAGCTTTTAAGAAAATAGGCTCAACAATGTATATCAAGCTATTTAACACTCACTCGCTTTCTTCCTGGTTTTCTATTCACAATGATGGTTGATACATGCTTCAAGTACTTTTTATTGTTATTTTGGTTTTGGTTTAAAAATAATATTTGACCATCCCGTTGCATGATTAGAATTGAGTAATAGTATATCGAGCAATGGTTTACAAAGTTTTTGTCCATTGGAATCAAAAGGTTTGGTGCTTGTAAGAATTGTGTGGTTAATTTACACTGCCTAATGGTCCTTTGTCTGGCCAAATAATTTTCCATTTTGCGGAACATGTTTTTTGGCTTCATCTTTTGCCACGAGTTTCACTGTATGTACCCTCTATAATGGTATATTTTTGCATGTATATATTGCTTTCTTTCTCTCTTGGCCTTTCTGTTTGTATAATGCTTAGGTGCTATGGATATGCCCATGACTCTTTCGTTGACCCTAGAATTTTGATTTAATATCCATTGCAGATAATGGTGGTGGCATGGATCCAGATAAATTGCGGCAATGCATGTCTCTCGGATATTCTGTAAAAAGCAAAGTAGCAGACACCATTGGACAATGTAAGTCAACTTTTTTGAGAAATATATATTTGATCCAAATGGTTGGCTGCTTATTTCCTGTTTTGTTCTGATATCATTTGTATCCTATGCTCGTTTAATCAGATGGGAATGGTTTCAAGACGAGCACAATGAGGCTTGGAGCCGATGTTATTGTGTTCTCGCGCTGTTGTGGAAAAGATGGAAAGTGGTCAGTTTTTCTTTTCTTTTCTTTCGTGTTGCTCTTGCAGGTTGAAACATATAATGTAGTCCTTTTTAAGCATATTCTAAAAGTAATGTTCCTCTGGTTATGTAATATTTGTTGCTTGCTTCTCTGTCTGAAAATGTCTACCATTTTCTCCTTTGCTCTAGCTCAAGCTGATAAGACATTGCGATCTTAAGTTGTATAGGGAATTTCTGTGGTAAAATTATATTATAAATCTGGGCAAATCCTTATCCAGTACGCTGGATCGTCCACAAGAATTATTTTGTTGCCATTTAGCACTAACAAAGGCCCAACCTTTTGTCAAATTGTAGGTGAT
The DNA here is from genome assembly GCA_034768845.1 of Heliamphora exappendiculata. NCBI lineage: Eukaryota > Viridiplantae > Streptophyta > Magnoliopsida > Ericales > Sarraceniaceae > Heliamphora > Heliamphora exappendiculata. The sequence goes on along the minus strand of JAOTRH010000016.1, from coordinate 5,840,428 downwards.
GACTGGCTGCGATTTATTTTGTCAGAGGCTTAGCCATCATTATTTTCCTTTTAGCATCCCCTGTCTTTGTCGTGCCATTAAGCTTTGCAACATAAAACTTTACCTATTGGTGCAATTGTAGTACTTTGTTAGATGTGATTAACCATCTAGATACTCTTCTTATATGCTTAAGTATACATTTTTGCTAGCTTCACCTCTTGCTTGTTGTAGTTCGGCATGATTTTGTTTGCATTGTAGTTGTGTGTTTCAATCTCTTCAGATTTTCTGATTATGACACGAATTGTACCCTTAGGATATTTTCCGGTTGTCTTCTGGCAGCCTTTGTTCAAGTGTATATGCCTTCATATTTAGATTCTACACCTTATACTTAGGCTATTTCCTCTTTAATAGTGCGCCATTTACGCTTAGATTTTAAGAAATGAATTTCTTACTTCAACCTAGTTACTCTTTCCAATTTTCAGTTTTTTTTATTGATTGGGATTCTTGTGGCTATTATTGTGCTTCTTTTGTGATTCAATTATTCTCGTTATTTGTTAACTGAATCATTTTTCTTTTAGGCCCACACAGAGCATTGGGTTATTGTCCTACACATTTTTGAGGAGCACAGGAAAGGAAGATATTGTTGTTCCCATGGTAATAATGTTAATTTTAACCTTAAAATTATTACAAGTCTAGACATTGTTATATCGTGAATGAATGCTTATTATTTTATCTTGTATATCTAGGGCGAATATTTCGGCACAGTACCCCTATCTTCTGAATTGTATTTCTTTTCGATAATAATCTTATTTTACTCTTTAGAAGAAATGTTCTGTTAAATATCCTCTTCCTTGTTTTGTCTTCTCTCTTCATGGTCGTGTCTCACCATGTTGTTCATTAAAACTTGTATCATTTGCCAGCAAGAACATTTAATCATAATTAATTTTTTTCTTCCTGGAAGAATACTTGATGTCTTGATTTCGTATTTTTGATACTTGTTGATGGCTTGCTTATTGATTGGTTGCAATTTCTTGGTCAATCCATTCAAGAATGGATAGGTTCAGGTAGAGATTCTTATATAAATGATTTGGCTCTCTTATTCTGGCTTTGTACAAATTTCATGCCTCTAAATGGAATAAAGTAGTAGGAGGCAAATTTTTTTGATAAGTAAATTCCATAAAAGGCATTAAGAAAATGCTACCCGTATAGAAAGGGTGAACCATGTACAAAAATAGAAATGGGCATGAACTTCCACAAAAAAAAGAAGGCTACCAAAAGCCCGTACATCAAAAAGGTAGATTAAATGGCTAATGAACAACTTATAAAATCTACTGTGTCATCCACAGATGTTGTCCCTTTTTCAGACAACCAACTAAACAAATTTACCAATAGGCAATAGCACACCCTTTTAACCAGTATAACGGTGCCTCTGTGTCCTCAAAAGGTCTCCTGTTTTGCTCCAACCAGATCAGCCACATCAAACATAATGGAGCTAATAGCTGAGCCCGTCTCCTGGCCTTGGACACTCTCTCCCTCTTCTAATCCTCTAAAGCCATTAACCACTCCCTTCTCAAACTCCCAATCAACTCCAAAAAGAACCAAAACAAAATCCCACAGTTCCTTGGGGTCTGCTTGATTGCTTGGAGATAAATTGGGGGATATAAAATACAATTGGATATAAAGATGGATATGACATTCGATGGATATAGATTTAGATATATAATCTTTAGTTATATAGATATAACATGTTTGTTTTTTTGTAAAAATAGATGGATATTGATAGGGAGATAAAATTAAAATAGACAATTCTATTTATACCCTTGAAAGAATCAACCAATACCCATTTTTATCCTTCAACTGGATTTCGAGAAAGGGACATTATGATAGCTACTGGTGTTCATTGCACTTGGAATTTCAACCAGCTCGGTATGCATACCCAACATTGATGAGGAAACTTTGGGCTTTTTGATCAATGGCGGTGCTCTTCCTTGCTGGTTTCTTCGTAGACACAAATTAGGTATTGGCTGCTTTGATTTCAGAGGTGAGAACTTTATTGGCGTTCCAAACTCTAGATTCGTCAAATTCAAATTGAAAATCTCAAGGGGTAAATGAATTAATTGTCTAATCCCCTCTGATATAGATATGGCAGCCAAATCAATGGCGTGGATGCTGGTGGTATTTTCTGCGGGTGTTGTGTGCGATGGGCAAGGTAGTAGGGCAAAGTAGACTTTTTAATGGGATTAATGAGAGAGGATATAAAATACCTTCTCCTCTTAGGTAATACATATCCTATCATATGATCTTCCATTGGATATTATATCGGGAGTCTATTCTCTTATCAAACACATCATATATGTAAACCCCATTCATATTATATCAAATCCCACACTTTAAATCCCTCAAATAAACTGACCCTTAGTAAAATCCAAAAGGAGAAGAGTGACAGACTTCCCATCTTCTCTTGGAGCAAGAAGTCCCCAAGTGAGCGTATTAAGGGGGGACCATCAAGCACCCCTGCAAGGGTCAAGAGTCCATATGGATTAAGTCATCAATCGTTAGAATTGTCCAAGTGAACGCCACCTTCGTCGGAGCTCTCATCTTCCATATGCTCCTCAACGAGGAAAAAGACTGCCTACTACCCAACCTGCATTTGTAGATAGATTTCACACGAAAATTCCCACTATGCTTCAATCTCATATGATTGAATCAACTTATTCTCTTAACACTTTGTGATTGTACAAAACCCCTACGAGGTGTAGGAGTTGGCCTAACTCCCAATCTTGTACATTACTTCTCAACCCCATAAACAATCCCAAGAGATCTCTAAGCATAGTCAGCAGCGACTAAAGCATATTTGTTCCTAACCAAAGAGAAAATGACAGGGAACATTGTAAAGAAGGCCTCAGTACCGTACCAAACATCACGCCAAAGACAAAATATGATGCTCATTGCCAGCCTCGAAATAGATGTGCTTGGAGAACTCATTCCGGACTTTGGAAATTTCCTTCCATTAGCTTACACCATGCGACATCGCCACTTGAGGCTTGCACCAGTCTGCTCTAAAGTAGCCATACTTACACTTGAGTATCCTTCTAAACTTTGGAATTATCGTTCCATTAGCTTCTACCATGCGACATCGTTACTTGGGAGTTGTCAAATCTGCTCGCAAGGAGCCATAGCTACACTATTACCTTCTTTCAATGACTGTTCCTCTCACAAACATATCTCCACAGCCATTTCTCCAAGAGAGATCTATTAAAAGCAATCACCTCCTAATACTGAGGTCGCCCTCCTCACCGAAGAGCAACCTACACTCCAATTGACCAATGATATCCAAAACCCTCTCCAAAACCCTCTCCACACGAAGTCCCTCTGCAGTTTCTCCTGTTCCTGAGCCCCGCCCTAGAATAGTAGTATGCTCTAATTTCCTCTTTGTCAAGGTTGAATTTCTAGAAGTTAGTATTGCCTAGGATGTAATATTTATCAATGAAAATTTGTGGAATTATTTCTAATATTCATTCATTCTCACAGAAGTTTTCTTTAATGAT
>JAOTRH010000016.1:5824106-5835645 GCA_034768845.1 Heliamphora exappendiculata | reverse complement strand
AAAAATGTTTTGTTAACCGGCTTTCTTTTAAGGCTAGGAAGTGACGATTTTAATGAAATATTGTCTTTTCCTTACTTACTTGAGGCATTTAAATATAAGCTATTGACCATCAGATTCTTTGTGCCCTTAAACTTTAATTTATGTGATAATGTCTTTGCACTAGATGTAATCTGTCAATTTGCATGAAGCTTATTTGCTCTATGCTTTTCATTCCCATTCATTCATGATGTGGAGTCTCTTGCTTGTGCTTATTTGCTCTACGCTTTTCATTCCCACTCATTCATGATGAGGGGTCCCTTACTGCATCTGGCATCTGCTTAACGCGGGGATGCACTCATAAACCCTTTTTTTTTTCCATTCATGCATGTTTCTAATCCTAGTGTCAATTCTTCCCTACTAGAAGATTATTTGATGATTAACCATGGTCAAACTGAGGCCTTGTTTGGGAAACTTGGTTTTTTAGCTTTTTGACTAAAAACGCACAAAAGAAAAAAAGCCCGTATGCCTGTACCAAAAGCCAATTTTTTAGGTTTTTTCTTTGTGCACCCCAATACCACCATGAAAAGGCTAAATTACCCATCTTACATATCACAATTTACAAGTCAAATCCACTACCTATGAATGAAGGGCAATATCAGCAATTTAAAAGAAATGGCATTAAAGCTAAAAATCTTGCTAAACAGGCACCTTTTAAAAGCCATTTAAAAACCTAATTTTCTAAACGACCTACATTATTTTCCTTTTAGTTTTTTGGCTAAGAAAGCCAAAAAGCTTTGGGTTACCAATCAAAATCTCAGTTGTATAGAAACATGTCCTCTCTCTCTCTCTCTCTCTCTCTCTCTCTCTCTCTCTCTCTCTCTCTCTCTCTCTCTCTCTCTGTATGTGTGTGTATTTGTAAGTATGCTTCTTTTCGGTTAATAGGAATACAGAAATACCCAATTTATGTTGCATACTTGATTTTGTGTATTGAATATTACGCACAAAATCAATAATGCCGCACATCGCTTTTGATTGTGTGTTGATTGTAATAACACACTGAGTGGCTCCGTATTTTGTTTTCGATTAGCAAATACACATGCGCATACTCCCATATTTGTGTGTTGAGAAGAATAACAATCGGAGTAAATTGGACCACGTGGTCTTTGGCCCAATGGTATGGGTCTCACACTCTCAATTGGGAGGTGTAAGGTTTAAGCCTTGCTGTGAGAGCAAGACATAGCAGTGATGCATGTATATTTTCTGATAAAAAGAAGAAAAAAAGAAAAAAAGAAAAAGGAAAAAACAATCGGGGTCACCCGGTGCATTATAGCCCTGTTGGGCACTGATATTTGCCCATATACACTTGCCACTAACTATTCTATTTTCCTTTTCTCCTCTTCATGTTCCCTTTCTCTAGTTGTGAAAATCTTGGTTGTGCATTATCGCCCATAGTTAGTTACAAATTTATGTTTGAGTTTATGTTCTTTTGATCACCGTGGTTTTGTTAATGAAAATGAAAAGCTTGACTATGAAAGAGGAGGACAAGAGTGGAACAACATGAAACGAGTCTCTGCCAGTGATTGGACTAGAAATTTAGAAACAATAGTCCAATGGTCTCCATTTTCAAGTGAATCAGATCTTCTACGACAGGTGATTCTTCTTTTCATCTTTTTTTTAAACATATTATTTGTATTATTGTATAAGTTTCTGGGTTCAGATGTGTAAAGCTGCATTCTTCCAACCCTTCTTTTCCCGACTCTGCGATAATCTTTTTCATCTAGGGGAACATTTACACTTGTGAAAAAAAGGAGGAACATTTAGCTGAATTTGATTTATTGGTGTTATTCTTTTATAGCACTCCTCTTCAATTGAATGTGTAGAAGTTTGGTCTTTAACTTGTATTTTCAAAATGGTGCAATAGAAAAATATATTTTCTCATTCAGTTTATTACAAAGCGTGTTACCTTTTTTGTGTGCTGATTTTTCCGTCAGAATTTGATTTATACATCTTTGGGTTGGAATTTATGATTAGGATTTATATGAGATTGTTGCAGATGACAGAGGTACAAAATTTCCCCTTTTTTTTTTCTTTTTAGTTATCAAACAGATGTTATTCCACATGGGAAGGTCATGTAAGGAGTTTTAATGCTTTTACATAAACATATGCATGAAATCAAGAAAAGAAGCTTGAAAAAGTAAATTCTAGCATAGTTGTCAAATTGTGAATTCAATCGTGAATCGAAATATTGATTTTGTGAATTGTGAATCGAATTGAATCGAAAATTGTAAGATTCAACATAAATTATAAATATGATGTTAAATAGTTCATATATATGAAATAAAATTAGTATTAAAACAAAAAATACATATACAATAAGAATATGATTACATAATCTTATAGGGATATCTTCATTACAAGAGATTTTGACTAAAATCTAACCTATTAAAATGAATAAAAAAATCTCAAAGAGAATAAAATAATACAAGAGAGATGGTGAAAACTCTTTAGATTAGATATAATACACTTTAATACGTGTTTTGTATGCTTATTGATAATAACAAAGAAGTTCATAAAAATATTGTGCAACTATTGAGTCTAAATGATCTAGCCTATATTGTATTAAACTATGATTGATTCACTAAAATAGTAATAAAACATTTATTGAAAATATCATTATCATTTAAATCTTTAAACAATGTACTTTGGTATTTTTCAAATAAAAGAGAAATTAGAAAAAGGGTTAAAGAACCTATCGGATTCATTTTATTCTTAATTATGTTTTCTAATTACCAAATGAGCAACATATTATGCTTGATACTGTTTTTTTTTATTTATAGTAAACACACTAAGTTGTACCATAGTATATTTTTAAAATAAAAAAAAATGACAAATAGGAGTTTGAAATTTGTTGAATATGATAATCTTAAAAATCACATGAATCGTAAATAGTGAATCGACTCGTGAATAGAATTGTGAATCGTAAGATTCATCATGATTCTACTACAAAATATATTTACCCATAGATTCATATCGATTTATACATGAATCGTGAATCGAATCGTGAACCAAATCATGAATCGTAAGATTCTGATAACTATGAATTCTAGTGTCTAAAATGTAGGTAAAATGCTTTTTTAATTTCACTGTGTTTTCACTTGTGCTTGTATTTTTTTATGTACACTTGGTAGTTTTTTTTTCTTTTTTCCCAAAAAAAGAAATCTGATCAAATTAGTTGCTGTACTTTTAGTTGTATTTTGTTTTTCTAACCCTTTCACATGGTTTATTTCTGGATATGTTGCCTTTTATCTCCTTTTGTCATGGCATGGCTCGTATTTAATGGCTGAGCTGATTATGATTAATTTTGTGCAATTCCCCAACAGTTCAATCAGATGAATGATCATGGTACACGCATAATCATATACAATCTTTGGGAGGACGACCAAGGACAATTGGAACTTGATTTTGATACTGATGCGCATGTATGCCTTTAGCAGCCTTACATCCGATTATTCTCCTTTGCCATGTGATTCATTGGTGAATTTCATCTAGAAACTTGACCTTGATATGTTACTTTGCAGGACATCCAAATTAGAGGCGTAAATCGGGATGAAAAGAATATACAGATGGCGAAAAAATATCCCAACTCCAAGCATTTTTTAACATACAGACATTCCTTAAGGGTAACTAGTGCCATGCTATTATTTCGCATTGTAAATATGATTGATCAATCAGTTATGTATCTTGAATTGATGTTTAGATCTTTTGAAGCTTTCTTTGTTCTTTCTCCTAGTCATAGCCAACCAGAAGGAAATATGTCAACCAGAAGTTTACAGATATTACCATATTGATGCTTCTCCAATCTTCAGCAAAGTGGCCGTCTTGATTTTAGCTCCTCATTCTTTATGCTAATGCCATTCCAGGGTCGAAGTAGGATGAACACTTGTGAGATCTAAGTAGCACGAACACAGACACATGACACGTCAATTAAAGAATGCAAGACATATGTCTGGGACACGTTAAAAATTTATATTCTTATATATTTATTATATTTCAAATGTGTAAATAATTTGTTTAGTGGTAATTGAAAATATACAACATATTACTAATAAAATAAAATAAAAAATCTTATATTTCCAGGTATAACTGTTCCAAATTCTATTTAGTGTACATAATTTGTGATTCAAAAAATGGAATATATTGTTATTATAAAGAAATTCATCACATAGGACGTGTTCGGAGAGTTCAAGAAATGTTATTGAAGTGTCTGTAAATGTCGGAAAAGTATATGTATTATAAATTTAATTTTTTAATTAAGGCATGTTTAAAAGGTGTCGAATACGAGTTTAAGAGTGTCCGAAAAGTATCGTGTCCAACACGACACGCCATTTTCGTAGAAGTGTCTGTGGTTCTTAGTGTGCAATCATTGGTTGAATAAACTTTATGAACGTATTGACGATTAGTTGAGAATAAAGTTGTTGATTCTAACAGTAATTTAAGCCTTGTTCAAATTGAGTATTGCATCTGAAATATGACACTTCTGGTCCTAATGATACTGTAAAGTGGTGGCCATGTGCAAGTTACTACGAAGGTACCTGATATTTTAGAGAAAGTGGTTCGTCCACGTAAAGAAGAAATCTGACAGCACTATTAGATGATAAAAATCCAGGTGGGTAACCAAAAGGATTTGAATTACCCATTATATTTAGATTTCTTATAAATGCCTGGGCTAAAAAAGAATGGTACATTGAAAATGGAATCCATATCCAAGGGGCCATGAGCAACAAATGATGGTTCCAGTGATGAATTGTAGATCGGATTGACTAATATTCCAAGAGCTTGATCTGTTTGCAGCGTATAAATTTTCAGGAAAATGCCGGAGAGTGGAATGGTACATTGGAAAGAAAGGACATGCGTGAGGAAATGAAAGTTCCTGTGGAGAATGGAAGTTTGGGTTCATTGATGTACCTAGCCAGATGTTTTATGCAGGGTGGTTTTCAGTGTCCTTACTCCGATTCTACCAGTGGTGGATAAAAAGCTTATGCTAGTAGCCAGGATAAGTCAACCATTGGGAACTTTCTTAGATGGCAAAATGATTTAAATGTGTATAGTGTCACACATGGTCGGCCTGGTGTTGTTTTTCAAATTATGTACTTCAATTTTAGAAGAGATCAAAGGCATGTTTTTACCCCGTGCTTGATACATATAAACATGTACTTGCATAGCCTAGTGTTTTCAATGTGTCGATGCCCTACTTATTTAAGTTGTGGTCTTGTTGTCCTTTTGTTGAGGTGCGTGTGTTTGTATGGGAAGTGCGTGTGTTTGTATGGGACCAACGTTACCAACAAGAAGTGTCATGGTGAGTCGGTGACACTTCGATGTTTTAGAACTTGAGACTGGTGGAAAAGGAAGTGGATGCAGGAGAAAGCGTGTAGAAAATGAGATCGACAAATTGAATAGCAACAACTCTTCGAGCCTGTTGATTTGTGCACAAATACGAAGAATGGAGGCTCTCAAATTTGTTGATTTTCCATGAATACCAAGATTAATGGCATCAAAGTTATTTGTTGATTCAAGGCATCAAAGTTCTTTGGAAAAAGATGAAAAACTCTTGAATTCTTATTAATCAGCAACTATCTTGCCAAAGGGGCTTAGATTATTAGTAATAATAATACCTAACTAAACCTAATTGGAAAAGCATGGAAAAGGAAATTAAGACATTACGAATTAAATCAAAGCTAATTCTTGTTGACCAAGTAACCGACAAAATAGAAAACTTATTAATTTTGGCTATACTAAATAATAAGAACTTATAAAATAATAATTCTAAAATAATATAATATTTAATATATAATTGCTAGACTGCATCAGAAGTTGACTGAAGAAGCACCATCTGGCCTCAAAGTATACTTACATATAAACATTTATAAATGTATAAACGTTTAATCTTGTAAACATATATGTAAGATGATACATATAAACATTCACTTCCACAGCCCAGTGTTTTCAATGTGTCCATGGCCTCCTTGTTTAGAATTGTGGTCTTGGTGTCTCTTTGTTCAGTTGTGTCTGTCCTATGGGACCAACGGGAAGTGTTATGGTAACACTTCCATGTGGACTGAAGAAGCATCATGTGGCTCAAAGTTTCTGCAGTTACCTTGGTTGGCAAACTTAGACTTACATGTGCAATGGCAATGATGCTATTTCTGGAATTGAGATAATAATATTACAGTGAAAAAGACTGGAGCTGCTTAAAGGTGTGCTGATGGCTTATGCTGATAACATGGTGTTATCTATCAAGTAATTGCAATGACTATTGATGTGGAGGTTGCATTTATACTATCTAAAGGCCTCCATTCGAAAAAAATACTTATCCAAGCCAGGTATAATGAATGATATGCAATTAGTAGTGATGCAAGGCAAGAAGAAATGGCTTCTTGATACCTGCGTGCAGTTTCTGGAATAAGGGTTATCTTGGTCAATTTACATAGTCAGACAGTTTGTGTAAGTATGTGATATTGTTGGCTAAGTTTAGTTTGGTAATTCTGGGCAGTTATAAGTTTTATTTTCCTGGCTAAAGTTTGCATATGCTACGCCTCTCCTCTGAGTTAGGTTTATTTACTTTCCTTGGGCTGTAGACTCAGTAGTTGCTTAATGACTTCCTATTTCAATGGAGTTTGATCAACAGTGGGTTGTAATGTCGAGTGGGGTGTTTTCTTTTCTTCTTTCAATTTTTTTGTTTGGAGGTTTAAGCAATGGCGATTTCCAGCATTTATGAATGTACATATTAGCAAGTCAAAGGTTTATATGTGGGATCCTATGTCTATTGGTTTGATTATGGATCTCAACTGAGGCCTTAAGGTCTTCTCTTCTCTTTGGTTTCTCTATTATTTCTCTTTCTTCGACAACATTATTGATAAACGGTTATATCAGCAAAACTTTTGAGCACAAGGCTTGAACTCTATTAGGTTCGAAATCTTCTCCTATTTCTTTAGTTTAACCCTTCAACTCATGACTTTTTCCTTGTCGTTAGATACTAGAACTTATTAATTCTAGGTTTTCATGCCCCAAATATATTAAATTGGATGGCTAACTTATTGGGGAGAAATTGATGACCGAGCACATTTGTATCTAATGCTAAAAACAGAAGATTAACTTGCTTCTTCTGCAATGTGTTTGCCAAGTTGAGCATGTATGGCCTATATTTGTGCAGTGCAAGTGATGGAGCATATGGAGGGGATGTTTTAGCCAACCCATGGACTGCTGAGAATATCATTTGCATGTGAGAATGTTATGAACAAAAAAGAGCAATATATTAATACTCTTGCATGATGTGTTGTGTTTACTATAGAAGTCTTCTGATTAAATCCTTACTACATAAAGAAGTCTTCTGATTAAATCCTTACTCCATTGTGTGAAGTTTCAAGATTATTGATTGGGGTATGTTACATGGCTTGATATGTATTGTTGGGTTTATTTCCTAACAGTTTGAGCTTTTTTTAGTGGGGATGGTGACTAGCAATCTAATATGGTATTAGAGCAGGCAATAGATCACGTGTTCAAGCCTCACCGTCCATTAGGTAATCCAAAAAAATATATTTGCACGTGTTTGGTTGACCGTCCATTAGGTAATTAAAAAAAAATATTTGCACGTGTTTGGTTGACTTATAGAATAGAATCAGGCACACGAGAGAGGGCATATTGAAGATATAAATAAGAAAGCTATCCATCCCTCTAATAGCTTAAGCTTTGGGGACCATTCGTGACATAACATGAAATCAAAGTTTTGGTTTCAGGAGGTTCTGGGATCAAGTCTCGTGATATATGGTTATTTCGCATGTTATGTTTGTTATTGTGTACTATATTCTATGTGTGTTGGTGCACCTGTTTAGTTTGATTTGTTTGTTTCTTCACGTGCGAGGCATGATCGCATGTGAGGGAAAATATTAGATAGCTTGATATACATTGTTGGACCTATTTTTTAACAACTTAAGTTTTTAGATGAGTTGGTGATTAACAATCTAATAACCATGAAGCTTCAAAGTTATTGTTCTTTGAACTTTTAAATTTTTATCCTTGTTGTGGATATGTTTTTTTGGATGTTTTAACTCTATTCTTTTGTTTAAATTTTCAGAGTTATGCATCAATTCTCTATCTCAGAATTCCTGTTGGTTTCCGAATTATTCTTCGTGGGAAAGATGTTGAGCACCACAATGTTGTGAATGATATGATGATGACGCAGGAGACCAAGTATCGCCCACAGTCTGGTGCCGATGGGGTCCCAAGGGATTCTAATGTAATGCTTGCCATATGGAAATTAAATTTGATTTACCTGATAGCCATAGCAAATTGCATTGGCTAGTACTGATTCTGTCATTGTGGTTATCAGATAGTTGCTGTCGTGACTCTTGGCTTTGTGAAGGACGCAAAAGCTCATATTGATGTGCAAGGATTCAATGTTTATCACAAGAATCGGCTCATTAAGGTTTGTTTTACAATAAATCCACGAGGTGATGCATGGTCTTTCACATTGATTTTCTGTGTTTTACGTCAAGTTTCTTGTTTATAACCGCATTTGTGATATCTTTTTCAACTTAATTACAAGTTTTCTAGCCAAAATTAATATTTTCAAAAACATATTGCCAACATCATTTGGCCACATGCTATTAGATTTTGCCCACTGTGTCTTGGTTAGTCTTGCTAGAAGTTGTTGCAACCATTAATTGACTCGTGTTTGTAATAAAATTGTGGAGGATATAAAATGTTAGATGACCTTTTGCAGGTTTAAGAAATAATGAAAAACTGTAAATTTTGTGTACTTAAACCGTGGCTTTTATTTTAAATCATAGACTGTCTTCTACTCGTATAGGTGCTGCAGCATTACCTCATGTATGCAGTGGATGTGTGAATTTGACAACTGTTCTTACATGGAAGTGTTGTTTTGTCAGCCTTTTTGGAGGCTTTGGAATGCTACTGGAAGTGATGGTCGTGGAGTTATAGGTTTGTATCATTTTTGCAATAGAAATATTTTTATTTCTTTTAGTTTGCTGCCTTGAACACTTGAAGCTCATCATTTCTGCCGCAGGTGTATTGGAAGCCAATTTTGTTGAACCAGCTCATGATAAGCAAGGATTTGAGCGTACAACAGTTCTTTCAAGACTTGAGGCACGACTAGTACAACTGCAGAAGACATACTGGTTTGAACATTGTCACTATGGTTTGTGTGGTTTTCTGAGGTTTGATCCTTTGGTAATTTTCTCTGTGCTGCTGCATTCAGGTCAACTTACTGTCATAAAATTGGCTATGCTCCTCGCCGCAACATTAAGCAGATTGATGATGGAGGTACTTATAGGATTGGAGCCAACATTTTTTATTCTGCATATTGGGCTGCAAATAACAGTTGCGTGTAGCATTTTCTTTTAAAAACAAGTTTATCGATTATCTATGCTAATTTTGTAGATATTTCTCCGGATTATCAGTCTCGAACATCACCTCGATGTAAAAAGAAAACTGCAGGCTCAAGTGGCAAGGTACCTATTTCAGGTTCAGATAAACTGTATTCACAATTGAATCCAAAGCAGGGAAGAAGTGAAACAGAAAGACATGTCAGAATGGTGGACAAGACTCGTGGAAATGCACACGGGTACACTAAAGGGGGAAATAGAACCAAAAGCCCTGTGAAATCTGGAAAAGGACCAAATTCTTCAGAACGATCATTACCTATTGAAGAGAATGCCAGTGATGATGAGATGCAAGCTTCCCTGCCTGAGAGACAAGCAAATGGAAATTCTCAGAAGAAAATGACTGCCAATGGGTCTTCCGTGAAAGATAGGTCTCTTATAATTTGGGCGTCCAAGAACTCGGGGAATGTGGATGCTGAGCAAGATTGTGCATCAGACGCAAGACCTGTTCATATCACCACACGTTCACAGTCAAAGGTCATTTCTTGTCACTCTTTGCTTCTTTCAATTGAATTAACACTGGTGATGGAGACAGTGGATATCATTAATATATGAGCTATTAGTTTTTTGTTTTAGGAGGGGATACAAATTCTCGCCAGTTGCGATGATGCCACGGTTGAGCTTAGTGTATTACTCCATTGAATCTGGAGTTCGACATGTATGCAATGCACCTATTCCCCTCCTTCGAGGCTTTCATCTTCATGATTGCTTTCAGTTACAGTGTGTAAAACAAGGCAGAGGACAATTTTCTAGGTGCCTTTTCATTCTCCAGTTTTTCCATTGTGGTGTCAATGAATGCATATCCGTGTGCACAAGTTCTCACTAAAAGAAAAGTTGCATCATGCTAAGAAAAATTTGTTCTACCAAGAGGCCTGTTTATTATCACCAACTCTTCAATTTGGATAATAATTCCTGAGAAATGCCCCCAACCCGAGTTTTCCTTCCTGAAAATACTGGAACACATTTCAGTTTTCCGTTCTTTCCATGCTTCATATGAAGATGTAGCTGCTGTATCTTATGCCTGGTTGGTGGATGTGCCAGTGGATGCCCTCCAGTCAGGTGTGACCCTAATAAATTCACATCATAATTATTTGATGGAGTTCTATTTTTGTTGGCACTAAAAAAGGTTATTCCCCTGTGCTGGTCCTTGATAACCGAGGGTGATGCAAGTGGAAGATTGGTCCAGACGTAACCATTGGCACATTTTCCTTAAAATGGCTGCTCTCATACTCAAAACCTGCATGCATTCTCGTGCTTGTCTTCTGGAACTTTTACCACTGCACTGAGCAATGCCCCTTTTTGGTTTCAGCTGGCACTTATGACTTAATTTGCTCTTTCTCTTTCTCTCTCCCTCCCTCCTTGTGCACAAGCATGCTTGTTTTCTTTGTAACTAGCAGTTGAATTCTTTCTTCCTCTTCAATTTTTGGGGTAGCTAGAAGAGTGATCTCAGCTGATCTTTGACACTGCACAATTGATAAATTTATATGCCTGATAGCAGCATCAATGTTTTTGTTCAAATTGCAGGGAGATGATGTCAGTGCAAATGAGTATTCTCCTGCAAACTTTAATTCAGATGCTTTGGAGCAATTGAAAGAAGAGAACCAGCAGTTGAGGGAAAGGTGAGTAGCTTCCATTTGAAATGTGAATATTATACCTCAAGTTCCCTCCCGTTCTTCAACATGGTTTCTTTTGTCATTCTCGTAGATTGAAAAGAAAGGAAGAGGAAATTTTAGGTAATTTGCTGCACGATCTACAGTACGAAAGAGACAGGTGTAAATCACTTGAAACTAAGGTAGTGTGATCTTTATCTTTTGGATCTTGTCCAATTGTCTTCAGCTGTAAGCTCACACGACCATGTGTGTTTTCTTCTTCTTTTTTTCCCTTTATATATGATTGAATTGATCATCAAAAGAATAATTTGGCAAAAAATTAGGATGTATCCTAGCAAAATAAAACTTTCATCAAAGAGAAGCAAATGAAATGATTTCATAAAAATTCTTATAAAATCTAATTTCCTTAAAAGCCATTTTATTGTTTGTGAGGATGATTGGGTGGGGTCGCAGAATGTTATAATGAGAATGTAGGTGGTGGTGATGCATATA
>JAOTRH010000016.1:5768080-5824006 GCA_034768845.1 Heliamphora exappendiculata | reverse complement strand
AAAGGGAGTTTTTGCAAGGATTGTTTTGGAAGCTCTAAAACTCAAATCCTAATTTTTTAGAATTTAGAATTAAAAATTATTTATAAAATATTTGATTGGCTATCTACCAATATAAGTTAGCAAATCTTAATATTCAAATTTTAAAATTAGATTTTCTAAGAGATTTCCCTAAAAAAGATTTTCTAGGAGATTTTCTTAAAATAGATCGTAATTTATGTTAGAGATTTTTTAAAAGAGATTGCGTATAAAAAAGGATATATATCTTATTTCTATAAATTCTATTAGCTAACGCAACCCTTGATTTTTGAAATTTTTTTATTTTCTCTTTGTAAATAATTATTTTTGCATAAACTATTGGGTGGAGTCATTTTT
This sequence comes from Heliamphora exappendiculata, assembly GCA_034768845.1. Classification (NCBI taxonomy): domain Eukaryota; kingdom Viridiplantae; phylum Streptophyta; class Magnoliopsida; order Ericales; family Sarraceniaceae; genus Heliamphora; species Heliamphora exappendiculata. Next base: position 5,823,634 of record JAOTRH010000016.1, on the reverse strand, counting down.
TTTGTTGAATTGATTAAATTAAAAATATAAATACAATTGTCGACGAGTAATAAAAAAAATATTGGTATTAACCTTTTTAAAAAATGTACTCCTAAATAAATTTAAATATTTTGACGGTTAATTTTAAGTTAAAAATCTAAGTTTATTATTGTTTGTTGAATACACTTTGAGAAAAATAAATTTAGATTTAAACTTTTAAGTGCAAAATATAATTTGAATTTTTTAAGCAATTAAATTTAAGTGTTATTCTTATTTATGACCATCACACTTAGAATTAACTTTTAAACCATTTTAATTAAAATTCTTATTTGTAGGGGAAGGGGGGCAACCCCTGCCATCCTTTTGGGAAATGGGAAAGATCACAACTTGTATTGTTTTGGTTGTGTCCCTCAGCTTTTCAATTGAAATTTACAAATCATGTTATCTTTTTCAATCGACAGGTTAACTAACCAATGGCTGGGACTGAGCCTGATTCTGCCTTGAGTAGATAGTAGTGTATTACTTTTTCTGAATGGTCAGCGGAAACATTCAAACTGATGATGTGCGTTCTCTTTATTGTTGATAGAGCATATGTAGTTTTAGCTATTCTTTGCCTACCATTACATTTTTGGTGGAATATTAATCATCATTGGAATTTAGCATTCATTTGGTTCGGACCAGTGACCCAGTCAAGTGAGATCTGAATTAACTGTTTCATTGCTCTGCATTTCTGCCCATCCACAGGCACACACAGCACGCATAGAGAACTTAGTCCCGTCACTTCCTATGTACAACACCACATGCTCAATAATTGACCGTCAGCTAGTCCTACGGCTGAACCTTATTTGAAAAAATTTAGCAGATTTTTTCCTTATTATGGCTGATTTTGCTTTTGTTGTATTGTTGTACACAGTACACACTGCATACATGAGCCTTCGGGAATTAAAAAAATTATCTAACAAAGGGAAATGGAAAATGGATGGTCATGGGAAAACCTTGTTCCTTTCGGTCTCCAATACTAGTACTATTTAATAATGTCAACTAGAGAATTATGGCACTTATCATTCTCTTTTCTACTATGAAATGTTGCCCATGGTTGATCAGCTCAAGGAGGCAACACAAAAGATTGAGGAGCTGAACAAGGAGCAAGAAAGTTTAGTAGATGTTTTTTCAGAGGAGAGGGAGCGTCGAGACAACGAGGAGGAAATTTTGAGAAAGAAGTTGCAGGTTTTTTCCTCATTTCCTGTTTTGCTAATTTGCTTTATCTTCTCAGTTGTACTTCCTTAGAATTGGATTGGATTCCACATGAACAGAATTGTTGTTTCTTTTGTCTTCATTTTTTTTTTTAATAGGATGCATCAAATACCGTCCAAGAGTTGCTTGACAAGGTGAGGGTGTTGGAGAAGATGAAGTTTCCCTGTAAACTTGAGTAGCTAAGAGGTGTAATATCATTAGGGGGCATACTGTTACCATATATAATCTTCCAGAAGGTACAGTTAACCTTTAAATTTTCATGGGTGGCCAAAAAAAAATCCCCTTAATCATCATACTTGAAGATTTTTTTTGACACTGACCTTTAATTACCCTGCCTTCCCTAATTGTTTCCTCGTGTTAATAGCTAATGCTTAGAAAGATTCTAGTCTGGGGGAAGGTTAACTTCGATGTAATGAATCTTTTGTCTACTGGGACTGGTGTTCATGCCAAAATTTGTATGCACAGTACCTAAACGAATTAACAAATTGATGCATTTTTTAAGATTACGGTGTCTGCGTAGATTTAAAGTGCTCTTTGATTCTTCTACTTGCCGAGAGTTGTATTACTGGTTTGCTACATTAAGTAGGCATGATCTTCTCTTATTGGCGTGCCAAGCGGTACCCAACTTGCACCAAATTATTTTTCCCTAGGCAGAGCTGTTTTGGACTCATTCTGACAGGAGAAATAATACAAGGTGCGGAAATTCACTCGGCAAGACCTGCACATCAGGTTAGTCAGGACATTGTTAGTGGGATTGCACACAAGTCTTCTTGATTTACAGTTGGTATTAATAAACGATCTTTTTAAATCGTTAGATTACCCTATCGGGTTGCAATGCCGTTTTGCCAAAATGTGCATCAAGACTTCTCCAATGTTAAGTTTTCGTTGCTGCATTTCATCTAGTGGGTTGAAGAGTAATTTAAAAAAAAAAAAAAACTTGCTTGAGAAGTTTTTTTTAAAAAGATTTTTGTCATCCAAACATAGCCAATACTCAATAGTAAGTTCTAGCACTGGACCATTCGTTTCATACATGTAATCCTGAGATTCTCAGCTCATATTTACCATTACAAGTTTCATGCATGTAGTCTTGACTCATATTTACCATTATCTTAACTTTCTCTCTGAAATTTTTTTGGGGGTAATTTGGGTTAAGTCTTATTTTAAGATTTTTTTTATTATTAGATCTTAAAATTATATTAACTTTGTGATAGGTCCTAATTTGAATTGATTTTTCAAAAATACCTTTATTGAACAATTTTTGCGCTACTCAGCACAAACAAACAATTTCAAATATTGAGGTTTCATTTTCACTTTGAAACTTCAATATTAGATGAATTAATTTCTTTTTACACTGAGAAAATTGGTATTTTATCAAAAGTTTTCATTTTCGATGAATATTTTAACGTCATTTTTAAGTTTATTTTGCATTTTAATTTATTATTTTGCAGTTTAATGTATTTTTAAGTTTTTTTTTCATCCACGATTCTAATAGCGGATTGTTAATTTTTGCAATGAAATTTTTTTTTCTTTGCAAGCATGTAAATTGCATAGAATGATGCAGTAAATTGTCAAAAATGATATATTAGCTACAAAATGATGATAATGATACAGTGATACTACATGCTTACTAATCATGCATTATTTTTTATATGATTTCATTGACCATGATACATTAAATTGTAGAATATGAATCATTAATTACAATTTACATGAAGTATATATGATGACACAGTAAATTACAGAAAATAATACCGTAACTACAAGTTGATTAATATGATACAATAATATCACATATTCACCAAGCATTATCTTCTTAACATAATGGAAACTGTAATTTGGAAAGGAAAATAGTAATTGAAATAAGTTAGTTTTTGTGAAAAACGAAAACAATAATTTGAAAATGGAATAATGATCGGTAATTTACAAAAAAAATTCTTAAAATTCAAAAAAAATATTCTTTTATAGTATAATCTTAATTAAAATTGATAAAAGGGTATAAATATTTATTTTTTATTCAAAATTTTAAAAAAAAAATTTTATAAAATACAATACTTTCAATAAATATTAATTCCTAATTATCTTTTTAAAATAGGACGTATTCCAATTTATGTTTTTTTTCTTAATGTTGTGATGTTCATATTATTGTATAAATTATTCTGTCAAATAACGTGGCATCATCATAAGTATTGAATTTAAATAGAGTTCATGTGAATCTTATATGGTAATACTTGTGACTGTCTCGCATAATTTGATCAATTAATTAAGTATTACTAAAGTAGAAATTTCATCCATAAGTAACTAACCGACCATATATGGATATACAATTAATTAAGTTATTCGAGTTCAATTCGTGATTGGCACGTTCAATGTCAGAACGAGGTTCCTGCTTCGGTGGGCACAGTGGTTCACTGGATTGGTAATAGACACGAGAGATTCCGTATATTATGAGTAATCTGTGCATTTTCTATAACATTGTGTGCTGTGCTTTGAATCGATAAATTTCTTTTACAAGTTTTATAATTTGAATTATTTATATTGTAAAATTTGCCAAGTAAAATATTTAAACAAATTATTAAATTTATTGATCATAGTTAGTCATATGATTTGCTTAAATTTAATTTTTACTTAATGAGGTTTACATGAAACTTTGTAAAAATTTAAGAAATTTTAACGCTGTACATCTTAAAAGATATTCAAATGTACACTTAATCTCTTAAAAGATTAATTTGTACAAATTGTTTTCTAATTTAATTTAAGTGTAACAATAAATCTTCTAATTTAATTCCCGATTATGTTTTTCGTTAAGTTTTTTTACATATGCTAAATATGTGATTTATTTTAGGAGGATTTTTGACATTTTATCCCTATAAAATTTAAAGTGTAATTATTCTTTCAAAAAATTAATTAGAGTATATTATCGATTGACTTTTATTCAATTGCAGCAATGTCTTCCATTGGACTAACTTTCATTTATATTTTTATTAAATTTTTTACATGCTAATCACATAATATTTTTAGGAAATAAATAGTAAAATTGATATCATTAATTTTTTTTTGCGACCAAAATTAAAATATATATAACAAGGGATAAATTAGATTTGAATTCAAATATTAATGGTTCTTAACCTACATGAGTATTCAGAATTATTAATGTTCCATTTTACTTTTATGTAATATAGTTTTTGTATTGAACTATAAGTAACAATATAATTGTAAATATTTATGATTTTAAATTTATATGAGCAATCGTTTTTTTATTTTTTTGTCTTTTAAAATTTTGTTAAATTCTGAATATGATATTATTTTACTATACATGTTTTTCGAAACATGTGAATATTATTGAAGTGATTTATATATATTTGAATTTTGATGGCAAAAAATCAAAAAGAAAATTATGATGCCAATTTTACTATTTTCTCCTAAAAATATTATGTGATTAGCATGTGTAAAAAATTTAACAAAAATATGGATAAAAATTTGTCTAAGGGGATATTGCTACAATTAAATAAAAGTCAAGTAGTAATGTACTCTAATTTATTTTTTACGGTATAATTATACTTTTTAAATTTTATAGGAGTAAAATGTCAAAAGTTTTCTTAAAATAAATCACATATTTAGCATATGTAAAAAAGTTTGATGAAAATATTAATAGAAATTAGATTAGGGGTATATTGTTATATTTAAATTAATTTTAAAAAAATTTGTATAAATTAATTTTTTAAAAAATTAACTGCACATTTAAATATATGGAGTAAAGTGTTAAAATCCCAAAATTTAATACCACTTTAAAGCATAACACACACCCTGAGGTATGAAAAAAAAAAAGTTTATTATTGAAGCTCAACTTAACTTCAGCTCCATAGGCTCAAAATTTAGCGGCATTTTTAAAACACTAGTTTTTTTTTTTGTAAAAAAATTAATTTTTAAGTTGTAGTGTTTAACATATGTAAAATGAATACTATTTTTATATGCTTTTTTCAAGAAAAAAGCCTATATGCATTGTAAATACTATAATTTTTTTGAGTAAAAATAATTATAAAACTTTTAAGTTAAAAAGTGAACTTTACGTTCAAAAATAAAAATGAAACCGAAATTGCAAACATTACAGCTCAAAGGAAAAAAGTAAGAATATTTTAGATATTTTATTAAAAAGTAAAAAAATCTATTCCAAATAATTTATTTATTTTGGCTCTATTTTTTTCAACGAAAAATATTTTTCGCATTTTTTGGTATTTAGTACGATAAAAATTAAAAATTAACGAAAAATATTTTCCAATCCAATAGAAAATAGTTAATTTCGGTGAAAAACGTTTCCACTTTTTTATGACATAAAATAATTTTTTTATCTCTATTATCGCATCACTATCACTACCATAAATATTACAATTCTACCACTGGCACCAACAGTCTAGGGTTCAAAGGATTGAGGGTTCGGGATTGTCAAGTGTTCAGAGTCCAGAGGTCTAGGTTCCTGGGTCCTAGGGGACCGATTGGGGCTTCAAGGTCCCGAGGGTTCGGGGACTCGGGGTTCCAAGGGTTTGGGCAACCAAAGGTTTGGGGGTCTAAAGGTATAGGTTCCTGGGATCCCGATGGTCTAGGGTTTCAGGTTCCTAAGGATCCAAGGGTCTGGGAGTTTAGGGTCCTGGGGGTCCGGGGGTTTTAGGTCTCGAGGGTTTGGGATTTGGGATTTTGGGATTCTGAGGTCCCGGGGGTCGAGGGATCTAGGTCTCTACGCCCTAGGGGTCCAAGTTCCTAGGGTCTAAGAGCTCTGGGGGTTCGAGGTCTCGAGAATCCGGGGTCTTGCGGGTTTAAGGGCATGAGGTGTCATGAGTTCGGGGGTTCGGGGGTTTCGGGTGTTTGGGTCCTGAGGTTCTTGGGCTCATGAGTCTGGGGTTGGGGGTCACTGGGTCCTAGGGATTTAAGGGTCCTGGTGTCAGGGTTGTATATTAAGAAATTATGAATTTTGTTGGGTTTAGTATTTTATTTTATTCTCTATTTTATGAGAATCTGAACGAGCAATGTATGCAATATCATTTCTTTAATATTATGCATGAATGTCTTTTATTATGTATAGTATTTAATTTGGTGTGTATAGTACGATTTGCACATAGAAGACTAGATTATTGGTTCTTGCAGAATATAAGTTTATGGTTCACAGTTTAGATGAAATTGGGCAAACCATCGGTACGTCTGTAGCACAGAATTTTAGTAAGCATGTCTTAATTATGAGAAATAGATAATAGTGTCATCTATTGTTCCGACTATCTGTGCTAGTACACTTTGTGTATTGAATAAGACCAGATTTTGATAATTAATTTTATACTTACTATATAAATTAATTCACACTCTAAGGTTATTATGAGTACTTATACTTTTAATTTTGAAATAATAATTATTCGTATATATTTAGTATTCGTTGTTTTAATTCATTAGAGGGTCCGATCTTTTACGGGTTAATACTCTCGGTGAGTTGGATAGCGGTATTAAATATATAATAAATATTAATTATTGACGAAATTCACGACCCGATTGTTCGCGATTGACAATATCCCCTTAAATAAGTTTATAACTTTTAACCGGGTCAAACCATGTAGGTGAATTTAATTATTTGGCGGTCAAATAAGTTAAGAGGAAGGGTTCAAGGATTAAATTAAAATGTCAGTAATTAAATTTAATTGGCGGGTATCGAAAATCTTAACGTGGAGAGATGAGTTAAGTATTTAATAACAGGAGCTCGAATAATCGATTTTGAGAATGTGGTTGGGAGTGCAATTAGAATTCTTTAGTGATATGAATTGTAATTTATGTTTTTATGAAATTGTCTCAGGGGCATGCGAATTTTTATAATTACATTAGAAATCCAAGTCATATTTACTCCACAGGTCCTTACTGTAACCCTATATATATGCGGTTATGCTAACCCTAGCTGACATTACATTCATTATTGAATTAGGATTTTTAGGTAAATTATAGGTGACTAGGTTAACAGGTTCAATATCATGATAGATTGTAACCCACTCTACGTTCGTGACTCGCATCTAAGAATACAGTAGAAGACTTGATCGGAGTTTCAACTCGAATGATTCACATTCGTGGTTATTGCAGTAATCGAAATTATTTTACCAGATTTCGAAAGGTATAATTTCGAATCTAACTTTAGAAGTACGGATTTTATCTTAATCACTCAATATCAAAAAGTTTTTAAACTGGAGGTTGTTTCAGTGATTGACCATTCAGTATTTTTTTAATCCAAAAATCGTATTCAAATCAATGATCTTAGTAATTTACTTACAACGCCGGGTTCCCAAGGTCCCAGGATTTGAGGGTATAGGGTTCTTGGATCTTAGGATCTGGGGATGTTTTGCGTCTTACAAGAGATGCACCGAATATATATTGTTTTTAGAAAAATATTTTTTTTCTTTTTGAAACAAGAAAATTCTAGATATCTAAGTATCATTTTTTGAAAAAAAAATGAAGTTGCCACTTGATTTTCGAGAAAAAAATAAAAAAAATAAAAGAAGGCTGCGGGTCTTTCAAAACGTAATCAGAAAAAAAAGAAAGTTTATGAGCTAAGATACGTAAAGGGAATGTGTTAGGCACCCTTTTTGCCCAACTGTAATATGGCCCTCTACTTTGTCAATATTGATTATTGTTGTAAATTTTTTAAAGATAACATATACAAAATATGGGGTTAAAGAGATTTCAAACAAAAGCGATCAATAAAACAAAAACCTAACTACGATCCTAGGGTCATGTAACTTTCTTATTATTTCAAAATGTACCATATGTATTGTTTGAACAAAGCAAAGTAAAGCGAAAAATATGTAAATAAGCGATAAAATAAACAAGTAAGATTATAAGAGTCATGCAACAATGTTTCTGTCCCTATCATGCTGTAAACAGGCTGTACATAACAAGTAGAAGAGACTTAAATATCATATTTAATCTACTCGCCATGCACAAAAGTCACGGCCTTAGTAACAAATGTTAAGGCGTGACAAAAATGGTCATAAAATATACGGTCGTGATAAAAATAGGGTTATCGCAAATAACAGAATGAAAAAATCTCATAACCGTGACAAATAAGTGTTGCGATAATGATTTTTATGCGTAGAGAAAGGGTATACATATTATATAAGGCTTAAAGCAAACTTAAATGAATAGGATATACTAGACATAGATCATAACCTAATGATTTTAGGCTAGATCAACCATCATTCATCCTCTATACAAGTAATAACTCTAAACAGAATATACTGAATATCAAATATGAATAACAGAATGCTTAAAACACATTTCCATATTATTGGCCTAACAGAATCTCATGGCCGTATTGTCACAGCCATAACAAGCAAAGAAGACAAAACACGCGGCTGCCATATTTGCATAACCTCAGAATATATAGATATTGAGCTACATAGAATGGAGATCGTAGCCCACCTGGTTTAGGCCAGATTTACCATCCATTACCTAACAAAAAACTAAACAGAGATACAAAAAGAAGAAAATGCTAAATAGAGTAATAAAATGATGTACAAACTTGAAATAAAGTGATAACATATAGTTTTAAAGATAATTTTTATATTTTTGGCCTTTAAACAATGTCACAGCCTTGAATAGAAAGAGGCATAAATATACCGGCACTTATAAAAAGTGCACGGCCATCACTGTGAGTTTAACAAATCATACGGCCGTAACATAAGAAGGTCGCGACTGTCATGTTCGAAAACCTCAGGAAACTTTTGACGTGCTTAGTGTGCTCATGAGCATCGAAACGGGATGTAAATAAATGTAAACATACAAAATAAAAGGCTATGAATATACTGTTAATAATGCAAAACTTGGAGAAAATAAGTATTTACATTAAAATGAACGATAAACAAGTAACAAAATAATGAAAACCTTATCCACGATACCCTCAGGGAAAGAAGATAAGGGTTTAAGAAGAGTCGTGGTGTCTTAAGATTACCTCGTGTGAATATCCACCTCAAATGGCCCATCAGATGTGAGAATATGATACATCCAAGCCAATATATGTGCTTCAAGAACTCTTTCAAGGCATGCAAGAACATGAACGAGACTCGAAAAGTATGGGATGAATTGAAGAATATCGAATGGGGGAGTATTTTGACAGTGTTTGGGCCTCCAGGTGTTTCTCTCTTCAGTTCTGCTTTGAATCATTGCCTATTTATAGGCAATGCGAGCAACACATGACTCTTTTGATATGCTACCACCTGTCCAAAAAGAGATAACAGTGACGGTCGTTACTTTTTTCCTTTTGTATAGTATAGGTCGCTCTCTTTATGGTGGTGAAAAGCACAGTTGTAACTTTCAAAAGTCACGGCTTGGATAACAAAGTAACGGTCGTGACAAAGAAAATCACGATTTGGTTTAGGATTTTCAAAATTGTGGCGGTTGTGAGAGCAAAGAAACGACATGTTCTAGGGTTTTCAAAATGGTGGCAGTCGTGTGGATGAAAATGTTACAGCCTGAAGGTTATTTTTGAGTTTTGAGTCATATTCATAATTTTTCTTGCTTAGGAGTATCTTTAAACATAATTCTTATACTTTCGTCACTGGGATACATTTGAGACAGATGCTTAAGATTCAGGTTGATCAAATTTGAGTGTTTACAAGATCCAAAAATCTAAGGTTTCGGGGGTCCAGGGGTTAGTGCCACCATCGCTGCTATTGTCGCTAATTCTAATACTATCACATCCATTAACACAATTATTTTCAAAGTCAAAAATCTAGTGTGAAAATGGATGTATGAGTATTTATCGATAAATAAATAAAAACCAACAAATCATAACTACAAAAGATAATATCTATGGTTGTGGATTTAGTGGCACCAAATAATCCAAAGTAACTCTGGTGGTTCCTCTCCCTCATTCGCGAAAGACTAATAATAGTAGTTCTCCTTTTAGTTGGAATTCTTGTGAGATTGAAGCGTGTTCATTTTGTTGTAGATGGTAAATTTATTGCACAAACTAATGTTTTTTAGAACTGCAAGAGATAAAATTTGAGTATTTGAGTATTGTTGACACAGGGTTTACAACTTCTTAAAGTCACATTTTGGAACAATCGAAAGGCTAGATTAAAGTTGCATGGGACATGTATTTATTTTATAGATTAACCAAATACAAGACTTGACTAATATGGAAACATTTAATCTCCAAGGTTTAATATTCGAGACAAATCTTGTGCACAGACAGACCATTTTTAGCGAAGTTATCGTAAATGCTTGACTGGGTCTAAAAACGATCACTTTTAGGACTCGTTTAATAATACTGCATAGATTGGATGAGATTAGTAGTGATGTGAGATTGATAATGAGTTTGGATTAATTTTTTTTGTATTTGAATTGAGTAGGATTAAATAACGAATTAGATAATTATTTATTTTTATATTAAGTTAATTTATTTTAAAATTAACTTGAATAAATTAATAAGTTAAATTTTATGTTATTTATTTTAATATTTTTTTTTTTTTTAAAAAATTTTTAAATTTACTTTTTAATCCAATCATTCTTAATTCCACACCCCCTACTAAATTATTCCTCATTTGGTGGATTAATAATCCGTCCAGATAATTAATTCAGAAGCTTAACAAATATCGAATTGGACTATACTCTGAATTAATAGTCTGAATAAATTATTAATCCATCCAAACAAATGAGGCCTTATAGTATAAGCGGGGCTTACGAGCTTTTAAGGCAAATTCCTCATTTTTAGCTCCTCTTTTGACAATTTTTCTTAGGAATAAACATACATACTAATTTCGGTTCGAGATTCTAAAAATAATTGTACTTAATAAACAAATTAAATCACAGCCCATTTTGAAAACTAGTTAATTTTTCAAAACATACAAGAACTCACTTGACCTGCACGTACGCCTATAGGCCTCGTTCAGCAACTGATTTTAAATTGGATTTTTTTTTTGTTTTGTTTAAAGTTAAAAAATAATTTAAGCCTAATTTTTTAATCTCAATTTTTTGCCTTTTAGTTTGTTTTTTTTATATAAAATACATTTATATATTTTTAAAAAATATCACATCTTTTATTATACACATCTATTTTTTATTAAAAAAATTATATTTTTAAAATTTACTTGTCAAAATCTATCAAATAATATATATATATCAACTATACAATTATGTAAAAATAAATTTAAAAAATATAACTTATTTCTAACTTAATTTTTTTTTGTCTTTTTGGCTTTTTTTCTTTTTAGCTTTAAAGTGACTTTAAATTAAAATTTTTTAACTTAAAATCACTCATACTATTCGTTAAACTAATTTTTTACTTATTTGGCTTTGAAACTACTTTAAATAAAAAATATTCTAGATTAAAGCTAAGTTGTCAATTAATTAGAAGCCTAGTAGTAGTTTTTAAAGGTTTGTTTTAATTATTGCTTTGAATAAAATAGAAAGAATTAGTAATACGGGGTGTTACATATTTTTTGATATATTAAGAGATTATAGATGAAATTATGTATACAGTAAGAAATTTAATCAATGTTTAGTTAGAGTAAAAAAAAGAATATGATAAAAGTTGTAAAATTATTTTTCATCTTTAGATAATGAGAAAAAATTATTTGGAGTCTGTTACTAATAATATTAAGAAGGCTTAGTATTACTAATACCATGAATTAAAAATTAATAATTTCTCATTCATCAGACTATCAATCCAAAATTCGTAATACAAACATGAGACTCAAATATCAAGAGGACAAAAGATTGTTTTGATAGGCCAACTTTATTTATTAGTTCAATTCTCAATTCTTTAATGGAGTTGTTTGCCCAAATTTTTATTACTAATTTTTAATTTTCTACTACTAATTTTAGTTATGAACTACAAACTTTTCTAAATGCTAATAACTTCTGCTATAATTTTTAACTATTTTTTTTATTTCAATTACAAATTATAATTTTTATCAAATACTCACAACTTTTATTACAAATTACAATGTATAAACTAATAGTAATAATATTTTTAAACACCCTAATCTCTCAAAACAAACAAGGGCTAACATCAAGCTTACAAAGATCCCATCTACAATGGACAACTAATTGAGAAAAACTGAATGGTAAGAATTCTCTCATTTTGATGATTTAAATTATTTATTTTATAGATTCTTGTATAAAGATTATTTATTAAAAAATAATTTGATCCAATATCTTTAAATGATTAAACAAATTGCACTTATTACTAAAAAAATGGATGGTAATGTTATATATTGTTCATTTTTTTTAAAAATAAAAATAATTTGTTTAAATATTTATTAAATTAATTTAATTTTTATATAAATAAATTATACACTAAATAAAATATTCGAACCATCAAAATGGAACCTCACCCTATATGGTCAAACAACACCCTCCAAACCAAATAGTAAACTGAAAAAAAAAATCCTTTCCTATAAAAAAAATCTTCTGACAGTTTAGTCTGTTTGGGATATGAATGGGGGATAACTGAAGTCTCATCAAGGACCTTGCGCCCAGTTTGTGAAATCCTGGTATGGAGTGGTGAAACCCTGAAAACAAACAGTACCAAAGAGGCGCGCGTGTAACAAAACTCCTCTAGCCGTTGCTTGTTACTGGTCTCCTAATCCACGTGGGGAGAAATTATTCAATGTTTAGGTGATACAACGTCAACATGTTTTATAATGTGTTCATTTAATATATTGTTAGGATTTTTTCTTATTGTTGTGTTTAAACTCATTTTTGATAAATTTATGACAACTCAATCATATGTGTAGATGTGAGCATGTAATGACAATATAAGAATTTAATTGACTTAATAAAATTTGGCAGCATAACAGGTTTTTAGATTAATTGAGCGTCTGTTTCGAACAAATTTTATAATTTTGTTAGGGTTAGCCAGCCTTTGAGTATACATATTAGCTTTTAAATAATCTAGCTTCAGTAAAATTTTGAAACTATTTTCATATATAGAGAGTTTAGAGAAATTTTGGTATGTTCTTCTAGATTTGACAAACTTATGCAACTCTGAATCAACTACGATATTCGTTCAAATTATCTAAATCAACAATTCATCCTATATTAGTGAGAATTCTCAACAAAAAAGTTCGGAGGAAAATTCTGACAACAAGTAAGTACTAATTTGGTGTACAAAAATTCGGCAAACAGACAAATAGCAATAGGTTGAAAATTCAACTAGGTATTATAAGAATTTTCTTATAATTAATACTTTTTATAGTACTTGTTTCTCGAATTTGGATAAATTTCATAATTTTTATTTTTTTGGAGATTTTTATGTAAAAATCACCTATCTCGTATTTGTGATTGTTGTAATTTATTAGTTAGTTGTATTTTGTTAATTCATTCGTGCAAATCAGACAAATAAATTTTTCAATTCAAAACAAAAACTGTTTTTCATATATATATATAATGTAGTTTTAATGTAAATTTATTTTTAAAAATTAGTAATTTAAATCTAAAATATAATGTAATTTTAATAATTTAATAATTAATTAATTGACAAATTTTAACTCATTCAATTAAAAAATGATTTTATTATTTTACTAATTTATGGAGAGAAAAAAAATAAAGAATAATAAAAGTAAAACCTAAATTATTTGTTTGTTGAGTTACAAAAAGAGAAGTAATATCAACCGATATTTATTTTATTTTTTAATATAAAAGAATATGAGAGATGAGAGAGAATAAAAAACGTTAAAAAAATTTATTTTAAGAGTTAAATTTTTTACACATATATATATGTCATATTAAGTTGTTTTATTTTGATATATAAATTTTTAAAAATTATAAATACATAATATACATGTATTAATTAGGCAAACGATATTAACATACTAATGTTATATTTTTCACCAATTGAATAACTTCTCCCATGTGAGTGTGATTGTTAAAAATTAAAAATTGGCTTTTATTTGTTAATTATTTTTTATTTTTTGTTAGTTATTTTTATTTTTCTTGTTTTGTATTAATGATATAAAATAATTGAAATCTCATTTTAAAAAAAATATTTTAATAAAATTTACAATTAAATTATTAATAAAATACATAGTTAATAGGGAAAATTCTCATCTATTTTATTATTTTTGACAAAAAATCTTATACTAAGAAATTTTCTAATTAAATGCACAGAGTACAGAGATGTTCTTTTGCATGAATAATTTATATAATGGGAATAATAAAAAAATATGATTCAAAATATTATGTGGATTCATTTTTAAACCAAAAAAAGCCTGACTAGGTCGATTCAGTTCAAATATTATGTGGATTATTGTGTTTGGCCTAGCTTGTAGGTTTTTTTATTTTTTTGGATTTCTTTTGTAAAAAGATAAATGTAAAATAATGTAAAAAAAATTTAATTAATTACAATAAAATGCCAAACAAATGAGTTTTTTAAGAAATTTTTTAGCAAAAAATTTTAAAAAAAATTAGGCCAAACATAAGCAAGTATTAGGAAAAAAGCATGTTCCTGTATATAAACCCGGTTTGATAGTTTGGCTTTAAATTAGATTTTTTGTTTTAAAATTATTTTAAACAAAAAAATAAAATTTTTGTTTGGTGAATTTTAAGAATGGTTTAAATTCAAACGGCAATAAGACAATAAATTTTGGCTTAAAATGAGTCAAAAAGTCTTAAGCTTAAAAAATAAGAAAACTCAAATATTAGCCTTTTTTTAGACCTCATAAAAAATTTAGTTCTACAACTTTTATTTTAAGAGATTTAGTTCTATCGAATTTAAAATAATTATATTATGTCTAGTTTGTTCATATTTAAGAGTAAATCTTTTCTATTTTGAATAAATAGAAAAATTTAAGTGATACATTTATCAATATATCATAACCGCTGAGAATGAAGAATGATACATTTTCATTTAACGAATATTTTAATTTTATGAATTGATAAATGTATCACTTATGACATGAGACTAAAACTGTAAAAAAAAATTACTACGAAACTAAAACTTTATTATTAGTTGGCAATATGGCATATACTAAAATTACTCTAAAAATTCTATAATAGTTTATTTTTGCATAATTTAATATTCAATATATAATCTTATTTGATAGATCTAGACTAGTAAGTTTTAAGAATAAATTTTTTATTAAGACTAGATGTGTATTTTTTAAAATATATATAAATATTTTAAATAAATAAATAAAAGAATAAAAAATTTAAATTTAAAATTAAAAAACGAAATTAAAAATTTATTTTGAATTTTAAGTCGAAAGGCTAAAGATCCGGCTTAAAGCCGGCAAGCCAAACGCGGCCATAATATCACCGGTGGTGACAACCTCACGTTCGCTCAATGCTTCTTCCTGTAACCAAATCATTTCTCGTACTAACGTTTAACCTACAGCTAAACGTACCACGTGCACTTTAACCATGGTTAATTCTCTACTCTCTTTATTGTGAAACTGCCGTAAATCATTAAATAAATAGGTACCTTTCTCTTAACAACGTATCCAATGTATATACTTACGCCCTGCTTGAAATTAATAAAAAGTTAATTTTTTTAAAAAAAATTCTAGCTTTTAAGTTAATTTATTTGGCATAATAAGCTTGTATGGCTTTATATGGAACTTAAAAAAGGTCAAATCTTTTTTTTTTCTCTTTTTTTCTTATAATATTTATTTTTTTAAATTATTCCAAACACTCAATTATTTATTTATTTTTTTAAAAAAAGAAATGAACCTCTTTTTTTTATAAGAAAATAAACTTCTTAAAAGTCAAGTTAAAAACTATTCTAAATAAGCAGTGTTGGTTTAACAACTTGATTTTAAGCTAATTTTTTAAGCTTTAAGTTATTTTAAGTTAAAAAATTAAATTTATTTAGTTAGAAAAATAGTCACTTAAAAAGCCAAAAAAAAATCCAAATAAGCAGGAATTGACCGAATTGTTCTCATCTTATGTAGAAAAAGTAAAATTAAAATTTGTTTAATTTTATATATAGAATGGTAAAATTGTAAATTATTATTAGAAAAACTAAAAAGCTAAAAATGCAATAGGATAAAAGTTGAAGATTGAAAAATGAGATTTTTTAATTTTTTTAGTTTTAAGTTAAAAAGCAACTTTAAGTCATTTTGCCAAACGAGAGTTAATGCCTGTTTGGGATAGCTTTTTTGTCTTATTCAATATTTTTGTCTTCTTTTTTTGTATTTTTTCTTTAGTCCCAATTTTTGTTCTTCCTAATTTTTTTTTGTGCTTTATTTTTCTTTTTTTTTAAATTTTAGTGACCAAGTGACTATTGTCTATTGGCAACGAAACCATTTTGATCTGACAAGTGTCTATTTTGCAGACCATAATTTGACGTTATTTATCACGTTTTATCACATTAGGTGACTGACAATTTTTGATCAAAAAATATTAACCTTGTAAAGCATAAAGGGAGGTAATGATTCTCTTGATAAAAGTGACAGCAATAGCATATGATATTGCTTTTCTTTATATTTTTTATTTTATGCAATGTTGGGTCCTTATTTTGTAAGAATTTGTGTTTATATTTTTTATTTTATGCAATATTGGGCCCTTATTTTGTAAGAATTTGTGTTTCTCTTGCTTAGAGATTTAATGTTTTTAATTTTTTTGTAAATATTATTTTTTTTTTTTTTGTGAGGATTTTTTACTCATTTTGAAATTGTTTTTATTTATGTTGAAGTGTTATTTTATTTGATTTATTGTCGATTAAAAATATTTTAGGACTGAATGTTTTTTTTTGATAAAAAAAAACAACTAATTTCCTTACCAATACTAGTTGAACCCGTTGATTTTTGCACATAAAAGGACAAAAGCGTCATTCAATTTTGAAACTACCTGGACAATATTAACAATAACACCTCTGATTGGATCTTACCAATCCCGTCATTTTGTGGGATTAGCATACTCAGGGGATTACTGGTCCAGCCTTTTATTTGTAAAAAAACAAATTGTTAGCCCATAGGATTCATAAGCCAATCTCTTCCTCTATAACTGTTACCAAACAGATCCTAAGGGTATTTGGAAAGCTTTTCTCAAATATTTTATTTTTTTTAAAAAAAATTATTTAATTATTTTTATAGTGGGGTTCATATTTTTTAATTACAAACTAAAATTAGACTAAAAATAAAAATGTTAAAAAATGAAAAATAATCTATTTTTAGTCAAGATGCTGCTTATTTTTATTTTTAATAGTTTCACTTCAACATTTAAATAACAATTATTTTTTAGACTCATTGTAATCAGAAGAGTAGAAAAATAAAAAAAACTATATAAAAAATAATTTACAACAAAAATAAGCTATTTGAAAAAGTCTCCCAAAAGCCCTCTATCCAACAACCAAAGTAACTTGAAAGGGTTAGCCTTTTTAATTAAGTTTTTTTTTTAAAGTGAACGATCAGATTAATATCCCAAAAAATAGTCAAGATATGCATAAATAACTGAAATATAAAAGCTAGTTTTTTTTTTTTTTTAAAAACCAACTTTTTAAGTCATAAAGTTTGTTTTTTTAAAAGCCAACTAACTTTTTAAATTTTTTTTAATTAAAAAATCTAAAAGTATTGCAAATACCTTAACTTTTTTGAAGTAAAATTACTATAATACCATTAATTAAAAAGTCAATTCTTTTTATAAAAATAAAAATAAAAATAAAATCATGCTAATATCTCAAATATTACAACCTAAAAATAAAAAATAAAAAAATATTAAATATTTTAATAAAAACCAAAAAATAAAAAAACTATTATAAAAAATTACTCCAAACAATTAAACCTTTTTCTATTCTTTTTTTAAAAAAATTAAATTTTTTAAAAATTAAAATTTTCTAAACATTCCAAGCAAATATAAAAAAACCAACAAACAAACAAATAAACAAATCACCAAAGTAATTAAACCCCTTCCTCTCGTCTCAAAACTCTAGTCTCCCTATATATTCCTCCGTAACTAAATTATTTTTGGTCCAATGGTATAAATGATACTCTCTTATTAAATGCAAAATGCGGAAGTTATTCTTTATGTATTTTATTATTTTTTGTAAAGCTAGAATGAGTTTATAAAGAATATTTGAATTACTTATTTTAAAGATTTTTTTTTAAAAATATTTATAAAAGTATTTATCTTAATTAAATATTAATGAATCTATGAATAAAATACATTTTATTCAGTGAAAGAGATTATTTAAATTTAATATAAGCATTTAAATCTAAATTGTATATTTTATAAATTAGCTTTTTATAATATTTAATTAAATTAAATTATTTGCTGCAAAAATGAACGTCTTAAATTATCGTAGTGGTCCACCAGAAGACCTTGCGCCGTGTTGAGGAGAGGGGACTTCACCCCCAGAGAGCATAGAAACATTCATTTTAAAACCCTAATTCTCTTCCCCTCTCTCTATCTCTCTATCTCTCTATCTCTACAAGTTGCTCTCTCTATATAGGCATACACGAGTGTCTGAGTCGGAGCTGATTGTTCTCACTAGAAGCCTAGAAGGGAGGATTCAAAAGCTGCAATTCGAGCATGCATTGCATCAAATCAACTTTTATCTGACCCTCTTCTGCTTCACAATCTTCGCTCTGCCGATCTTCTCTTCCGTTCCTCTCTCTATCGCTCTGTCCCAGTCTGAGACTCCATCGCTTTGCAACTCTGCTTTGTCGAGTGTTCTCTCGCACTAAATTACGCTCTGATGCTTTTTGCCATTTCTTCCGCTTCTTCGAATGCTGTGTGGTTGTCTCTGTGATTTCCATTTTGATCGCATTCATTGATTCTGATTCGTTTCTCAAGGATTTCTACTTTTTCGTAGCGAGCGGTCGTTTTTTGAAACATTCGTGGTCGACGATTTTCCCGGAAAGCTTTCGAAAGTCTTGGAAACTTTTTCCTTTTCTCATCATTGTTGTGATAATTCGACGTTTTGAGACTCGAGTTCTACTTTCTATTTCTTCGTAAAATTGTGTGTTCTTATGCTTTGTTACTCATTGTTTTTAGTCCGAACCAAAATCGCTGCCGATATCGCTCTTTTTGGGAAAGTAAACTCGTGAGTCCTGAGTACCTCTCAAGGAGATTGAAGTCAAATCCTAGCCAGTAGTTCTTTACTATTTTGGCGGTAGTTCCTTTTGACTGATTTGATATAGTCGATATATGTTGAGAATTTTCCGCATATATGCAGACTCAAACTTCGTTTTGACGCAGCTTTTGCTACGACTGGGGTTCAATACTTCATCTCCGTCTAGTCATTTCATCTCTCTCTCTCTCTCTCTCTCTCTCTCTCTGAGGCGTGAGCCTCTCGTTTTGCTGGGCCTTGCTGCGAGGAAATACACTCGAGCGTCAGATTGTCTTCACAAATCGCTTGACCATACGCATTTTTGTTTTGTTTAACTAGCTGCAGATAATCGACGATTCGTTTCGCCTTCTCTTGTATCCCGCTGGTACCAGTTTCCGATGAACTTGGTGCGTGAGTTTTGTGCTTCGGTGATGAGAACTCCATCATTAAGGCGGCGAATTGCTTTGGTTGTGGCGACATTTGCGGTTGGACTACTGATGATTGCATTTCATACAGGTGTGTATTCACCGAACTGGCCAGATTCTCTTACATTCCCTTATTCTCCATTATAATACACGCGTAAGGTATAAATTCGGAGAGGGGTAGATTTTAAATAATCAATGTCCCGTTCGGTTTGCTTTTTGTTTAGTTCTCTCTCTCTCTCTCCGAGACAGACAGGAAGGTCTCCGAAACTGATTCCTTATTGTATTTACTTTTCGTCATCTTATTATTATATTGAAACAAATACGTTTCAGCTGGTCGGCGCTTCGGTTATCTTTCACTGGAGTTGAGTCCGGTAGCGCCTGAGGGAAGCAAGGCCGCTCTATCTGCTCCGCATCGGAAGCTTCTCCGTCGTGGTAAGCTAAACAACTATTCGTCCGTACATCATCAACCTCCTCTCTGAATATGTTTTTGGCTTATGTATAGACATTGACCGGAAGAATCTGTGGCCACTCTGCGAATTACCTGTTCTGTTTTCTTTTCTTACACACACTGTCGCCCCTCGACGCTTCACTTTTTGGTAACCCTATCCGTTTATTTGCAAACCAACGATGTACGTCCGTTGATCCGACACAGGACCTCTGTGCTCAGATGATTCGCACGATTTGTTGTCATCTGAGGATGGTGGATATATTCCACCGTAATATAACACACATATATAGAAATAAATATGCACAAATCAATCACCCAAAAAGAAATTATCAATGTATTTTAACCATTCATATGCGTACAGAACTCGAAAGTATTGTGAATTATTCATGTGTATACATAACCAAAATTCACTCTCGGTAGTTTTTGCGATTGGAACTCCAGGATTTGGATTTTCTCAAGAAATAGAGACTTCTTCATTTCGAATCTAATATTGTTTGCTGTAATAAGTTCATTTTAATGGTTGGAATAGTTGATATTGTAAAAAGTCTATCTAAACATTATACATATAAAAAATTCAATGGATCCGAAATCAACAATTAGATGATTGGAAGCATTAATCTCAAAAAATTATAGTCTACTCATACTAAATTTTTTTTTTACGGTGAACATATTCTAACATTGTAGTTATATTGATGTCCTGTTAACTAAATTTTTATATATTTGATCTTGTTGATAAAATTTTCAAATAAAAATATATTATCTTAAATATTATAAAACAAAAATAAAAGAGTAATATTATGACTACCATGTTACGTGACATATCATGCTCATGTGATTTTATAAACTCGTCATTTATTTTTAAGCACTTTATGTAAAATATTTCACAAAATGTCATGGTATTCAAATGTGATTTTTTTAAAAACCAAATTCACCATATTATTATTCAAAATAAAAATCCGGAGAGGACCCCTGAATGGTATATTCAGAACTTATGTTTGGCCTAGTTTAAAAGTTAGGTTTTTTTTAATTTTTTTTTACTTAAAAAAGTCATTCCATTTTTGTAAAAAAGTCAAAAAATTTTTATTTTTTATTTTACAAAAAAAGTTATGATTTGACGCCAAAAAAAATTTAAAAATTTAAAAAAAAATTAGTCTAAAGAAAGGCTCATTTTTTCTTTATTCTAAAGTACGCCATTGGCTTGCGCCCCATGGGACATATGTTTGTCCGGCCTCGAATGTCGGTATCAAAATCCGGTTAATTTGAAGTCCCCGTTAGTTTGTCTCCATTCAAGGGCGGGGACCAATGGGTCCTGCCCCTTCATTTTTTTTTCGAAGTTTGTATAAAACTTTGTAATTTTATTAAATATATATTATATATTTTATGGTTTATTAATTTTTTTTTTTGGAGGGTGGGGGAGGGGGGGTTTTTAAATACACTGACCCCCTTAATTTTGTAGTTAGTACATAGGTACCTTTATAATTTCAGAAATTACGATTCCCCTGAACGAGTGCATGCTTTGATTATTATTAGCATTTTTATTTTATGTGAAGAGTAATTAAAGGGGTTAACCGTAATAAAATTAGTAGTTGAATAATTTTTTTATTGTTGACGTAAACTCCAACTAAACCATTAATTAACAAAGTTATTGAATTTATAATTAAACTATAAATTTAGGAAGGAGACAATAATTTTGATGATTATGTGTTAATAATAAATTAACGTCAAGGGATGTCAGTATATCTTCCTTATTTTTTATTCTATTGGCCATCTCAAATTAAATTTTACTCCCAATATTGGAATTCTAGCTTCATCCCTATCTACATTGTTAGTTTTATTCAGGGAGATTTTATAATTATTTTTATTTTAGCTTTAATTATGATAATTTTAAGTTTTGATTATAGTAATTTAAATTTAATTATTATTATTATTATTATTATTATTTTAAGATCTACATTATTCACGACACTTTGGTCTGCACACTAATAAGTTCATGCAGTAGTATTTCCCCTTTTATCAATCTCAAATTACCTCTAGGATTTGATATGCCCATATGAGGAACCAAGTGCAAGTTAGCAAACCTTGCTGGAAGCCTGGAAGTTACACTTTTTTGTCCCAGTCATGAAAATTCAGGGTTAAGCGAAGTTGTATCACCTGCACATATTAGCCGTACCACGTTTGTTAAAAACGTCACATAATGAATCCGAACAAAAAGATTACATGCCGGAATTTGCCTTTTTGGTTGACGGGCTTTTGTTTTGCCTAGCTCTTTTTTTTTTGATTTTTTTTGTTTAAAAACATTTTAAAAAGTCTATTTGTTTGATTTTTTATTGTAATTGATTTGTTTTTTTATATTTTTTTATATTTTTTTTATAAAAAAAAAGTTAAAAAATCAAAAAGTCTAAAAAAAAATTAAACCAAACACAAGTAAATTTGAACGCTCCTTTTACCCGGGATATTTACCTCTAAAAAAGTTTCAATTTGTCTGGAAACGTCCCCTACTTGTCGTCCCCCATTGGCAGCTTTCTTGGCGCATTAAAATGCGGTTCTGTAAAGGGGGGTGTGGCGTTTAGTAGTGTCTGCCCTTAGACGCCCTGCTCCTCCTCATAGTCCCTTTTCAATGTAAAGAGCCTTTATTTTGTTTGTATGTGCTTTTTGCAGAAACGGAAACGCAAGTGGAGCCGAACCGAATATGGGGAGATAAATGTTCAAAATCTGACATAGTAGTAACCCAGGGTCCCACATTACCCCTCCCCAATGGCATACCCACTTACACGGTGGAGATCATGAACGTCTGCGTCACCGGCTGCGACATCTCCGGCATCCACCTCGGCTGCGCCTGGTTCAGCTCCGCCCGCCTCATCAACCCTCGCATCTTCAAGCGCCTCCGTTACGACGACTGCCTCGTCAATGATGGCAAGCCTCTCGTTAACGGCCGCACCATCTCCTTCCAATATGCCAACACCTTCCGCTACCCTCTCTATGTCTCTTCAGTTATTTGTTAAAAACACTAACACCATGGATTACCTCTCCTCGAAAATTATATGTCTTTTTGTATTAATGCATTGAAAACTTATGAATTTGTCTTGAAATTTCTAACGATTTTCAATGCATTAAAACAATAGACATGTAATATAATGCACTCGGTATAAAGCTTGCCTTAAACCAGAACTTAATAGCCTCCTTCCACGTTTTTGTTGTCCTAATTTCTTGCTTTATATGGTCGTTCCTTTTTGGATTTTTTTGGGAGCTGCGTGATATATGACGGTGATGGGAATTCTACGCAGTGTAAATCAGAGACTATAAAAAGGTTTCCGTCTGCGTCTTTGTTCTCCAAGTAGCTGGAAGAGAGATAAGGTACAGTTGCTATTGGGGTGCAAGGTTCATCGTTTGAGAGGGTTTTGGTGAAATGGTGTAATCAATTTCCTTCTCTTACAAGTTTTTTTGGGGCATGTATAGAGAAGATAATGGAGTCGTTCTATTTCTGTTTACTGATGTGAGATTCAAACTTTGAAATAGGAAAACCTTTTGTTTGGTTAGTTGATTTTGATGATTTAAAGCCCTTCTGCTTGGATTGTCATTTTCTCACAGCGGCACTTATTTTTTTCCCAATTTATCTTTAAACTGTTAAGGCCACATGTATCACCACGTGGTGTGATAAATGCATTTATACTTTGTTATTGTTAAAATTAGTAATTTGTATTGTAGTTTGTAATAGAAATCATGAGTATTTAGTAAAAATTGTAGTTTATAATTAAAACAAAATGATATAGAACAAATAATTGAGATATTTCTAAAACAATTGAACCGACAAAAATCAAAGAAAAATCGAGAAATTGATTAGGATTTATTTTTAAAATTTTTTATCTTGTGCCGTTTGTTTTGGTACGATAATCTTCTCTTAGTTGTGCTGTTAAATTTTTAATTTTTTTTATTGTTAGATTTGGTGAGAAAGAATAGTTTTAATTATTATTTTTGTTTATTTATTTTTACTAGAATAATGAATTTTTTACTAATATAAATAAAGATGGAAGTCTAAGTGTTAATTATTTCATTCATCAATAATATTCGTATCGAATCAATCTCTTATCTTTGTGGATTCAAAACTTTTGATATGAATTCGAGTGTTTATTTCATTTTTTAGAATGTAATTTAGTTTTTTATGATATTTCGTTGTGTTATAAAAAATAGCTATAATTTATAATAGAATTTGTGAATATTTGACAAAAATTATTATTTATAATTAAAATTAATAGTAAAAAATTAAAAATAACGTAGTTGTGCTTAAAATTAATATTCAAATTTTAGTTTTTTTTTATAGGAAAACCTCATATCTAAATCATAAAAGGATCAGTTTAATGGGTTTTTTTTTTTGGTCAAATTCAAAATTGAGATATTTTATACATGATGTATTAACAATTATACAGATAAGTGTTTAAATTAAAGAAAAAAAGTGTGCTCATTTAAATTCTTCCTTGGTGGTGATGGAAGAATTAATTATATCAGCCAAGTTCTTATTAGTTGCTCCTTGAGTGTTCTGTTACTGTTGGAATCTGGCCATGTGACCTGCCTAGAACAGAAAGGCACATCTCCCGTGGCATGCTGCTCTCGAAACATGCAGAAAGTTGTACCACACGGAGGCAGGGACGGTGCTGCGTCTTGCTTGGGTTATTTGACGACTGAATTTTTACGATTGAATTCGTTTATTATGTAAAATTTATTGAATTTATTTAATATATAAAATTTTAAATTTATTCGGTATATGTAATTAAATAATTGAATAAGATCTCATAATATTATTTTATAAATAAATAAATAAAAATTATAAATTTAAAAAAAATATAGTTAAACAAATATTATCCAATCACTTAAATAGAAGTATAAACTGAATCTAAAATTTTATATACTCAACAAATTGACAAATTTTATATAATAAATAAATTTAATCATAAAAATTTATTCACTAATTAAACCCAAATAGAGGGCAGCACGATCCTATACGGCACCACTTGTTTGTAAGATTAGCACAAGCGCCCAAATCACCTAGTTTTGTTTGATTGTCACTTTAAAACAATTTCAAATTTTTGTGCCTTAAAGATTAAAAAAGTAACGCTGTCGTATAATTCACAGTACTTTTATATATTTTAAAAAAAGTTAAAACTTTTATTATGCATGTTTATTTTTTATAAAAATTATATTTTTAAAATTTATTTGTCGAGATCTCTCAAATGTGATCTATATTAAATATATAATTCTATGAAAATTTGTACAAAATTCATAACTATGGAAGTTTGTCTCCAATTTATGATGTTTTAAGTTTAGAAATAAGTTTAGACAGTAAAAAATGTTGAAAAAGTAAAAATCAACAACAACAGGCCCTACAGAGGCCGTGAAACTGAGAGGGTGCATTAACCGCTCAATCGGTCTTAAGACTGTTTGAACGGTTTGATCAGGTTCGCAACTTTATAATAGTTGCGTCCTCAAGGAGGTAAGCCATATTTTTGTTCTCTTATATACTAATAACTTTAGTATTCATATAGGGTAAAAGTAATATAAATAGAGATACTCGAGTTTTGAGGCTATAGAGAGAGAGAGAGAGAGAAACATAGCGTTATAATTCTTATTGTTTGATTAGTGAATTGTTCTTCCCATCTCATGGACGTAAGTATCTTACTGAACCATGTATATTTGGTTTTTGTGTTGTTTGTCTTTCGTATTTTCTATCTATTTTGCTTGGATTGAAGTGAAGTTCGTGTGTTTCACTGTACAACAATAATAAGTTTTTTTTGATTTATAGTCTTATTATTTTTTCATTTAAAAGTTATTTTAGCTAAATAAATATTTAGCCTTTAACCTACTTATAAATTTTTTCCAAAGCAATTTGTTTTTTAACTTTTTAAGCTTAAAGTGATTTTAAACAGAAAGCCCGACTTTAAGCCAAATTACCAAACAAACACTTAATTTATTTTTGTAGCACTTTTTACTTTTTTAGATTATTTTAATGAAAGAAAATAAAAACCTAAAAAAAATGACCAAGAGATTTAAAAATTCATTAAAGACAAAGAAAAATAAGTAAAAATTTAATAAAACAAAATAATAATAATTTTTCGAGTCATTTTAATAAGAATAACTTATAGTTGTGGCAGTTAGTGTTGGTTAGAAGGTGTTTTGTAGTTAGTTAACAGATAGGGAAATCAATTTAACTGTTAGTTAAGAGTTTGTTATATTGTGTTGTAGATACATGTATGAAGTGCATTCAATCAATTCATTCAATGAGAGCAGATTCAGTTTGAGTAAAGTTCATATGATATCAGAGCTTTAGATGCGAATGAAAATTTTGGTTTTCTTGGACTTCCATCTTCAATCATGGCGAATCCAGAGACGAATCAGCAAACATTCTCAACTTCGTTGTCTTCGTCTACATCAAATTCGACTGTACCATTACGTTCATCTTCGTCTTTTTTGATTTCAAACTTTAATTCATTCGTTATTGTAAAACTCAAATAAATTAAATAAATGAGATTTAGTGAGGAATCTTTTTGTAAGTACTTATTTAGAGATCAACTGTGGTGATGTTTGGTATTTCTACAATTAGTAGTTTATATATTATAGTAAAAATTATAAAAATTTGATAAAAATTATAATTTATAACTGAAGTAGAAGAAAAAATATTTATAATTTATAATAAAAGCTATATACGTTCAAAAAAAATTATAACTTATAACTAAAATCAGTAATAAAAAGTTAAAAACTACTATTAATATATTTTCCAAACACTCCATATGTCTACCTTTTTACTATTTTATAATCCTATTTTAAAAATATTAATATTTTAAACAATTTTAACATGTATAACTCTTTCTCTCTCTCTCTACATATATATGTATATATATGTGTAGGCGCGCGTACATATTTTTTATTTATTATTTTCTTTGACTTACTTAATCGCACTATTTTTATTATGTAATCATATATTTTTATTTTAAAAATCTATATTATTTTTTAAGTGGTAATATCCTAGTTAAATGTATATATTGATAGATAGATACATAGAAGTGCAAAAGTCATATTTTTTATTATTTTAATTATTCATAATGGAAACTTGTTTTGCATTAATGCTAATTGTGTGTAAATTTTATTTTTTGTTTTTGCACTTTTTCGTCTTTATTTAACAATGTTTTTTTATTTTGCTAAAAGTTTATTAATGATAAATTATTGTAGAAAATGAGAATATTTTTATTTTTTACATGTAAAAATAAGAAATTTTTATTTTCTGGATGGTAACTTTTTGTAATTATTTGTGCAATGTTGGTACATTGTACACTTTTTTTTTCATTTACAACAAATTAAAATTTTCTAAGTTTATATCGTATTTGTACATTTAACATTGATTTTAAATATTAAATGTTAATTGTCAAAGTTATTATTTTAGATTTTTTATCATTTTTTGTGAAAATGATAAATTTCTTATTTTTAAGTTTTTTATATTCAATATAAATATTAGTTTTTTTATAGATTACATTATGTAGGTTCTAAAGATATAATTATTTTTATTTGATGACTTGGGGTATTTAGTCAGCTTACGCACACCTAAACTAATTCATAGGATACCAATCCATAAGTGACCATTCCTACCGTCTATTTACGAGGCTTAATTAAAGTCGAGACAAAATTTTATACGTGTTAATCTTAATAAATTATTAACACTTAAAAGAGATTTTGAGAGCAAACCCCAAATTCCAACCCTTAACCACTAGCCTAACGACCTTGTGATTAATATAATAATTTTTTAATAGAAATTTGGTAAAATGTCCTATTTCGATTTATTATTTAAAAATAAATTATGTTTACTTTTTAGCTATTTCATAACACCTCTCTCTCTCTCTCTATATATATATATATAAATAAAAGAGCACAAATAGTCATATTTTTTATTATTTTAATCATTCATGATTAAAACTTAATTTGTATTAATGCTAATTGAGTGTAGATTTTATATTTTACTCTTGTATTTTTTGTGTTTATTTAATAATATTTACACTTTTTTCATTGCAAATTTTTTAATAACAAATTGTAGTAGGAAACAAAAATATTCTCATTTTTTACATATAAAAATGAGAATTTCTCAATTTTTGAGGCGCCCCGTGGGATAATGTTTTTGTATGAATTTTTTCTTCTTTAAGCGTTTTTTTATATTAATTTAAATAATAATACTTTTAAAATTTCTCTCATTACAAAAAATTAAAAAATAAAAAAATTTAACCAAAAAATAAATTTTTTTTAGATAAGACGAAAAAACTAATTTAAGACTTTTATGTGCCTTTTTCGTCTTTAGTAAGTTTTCTAAAAATTTTTTTTAAAACGGTTATACTTTTATATTTGTTTTATCATGATGAATCGATAAAGTAAAAAAATTAATCTAAAAATTTAAAAAAAATCATAAAAGATGAAAAAAGCCGCAAAAAGTTGCTACAAAAACTAAACCAAACATAGCATAAATGGTAAACTTTTTATTATCTTTTTATTTTTTATGCAATAATCAATATTATACATGTACCATATTTCTCATTTTCAACAAATGAGAACTTTCTGAACTTATATCACATTTGTACATTTAATACTGATTTTAAATTTTAAATGTTAATAGATAAAGTGCTTAGTTTGAATTTTTTATTTTATCTAATTTTTTATTTTTATTTCAATATTGCTAATTTCTCATTTTTCAAGAAACATCTCATGAATAATTTCTTTTTTTGTCAAAATGAAAATTTCTCATTTTTATGTTTTTAAGTTTTTTTTGTATTCAATATAAATCTTATTTTATAATTCATAATAAATAGATTCTAAAAATATAAATATTTTTAAAAATAGATGTATATAACAAAAATTATGAAATTTTAAAATATAAAATATAAAATTAAATATCAATACCATGTCATCAAGTATGTATTTATTACTCCCTTTTAATTTTTCAAAACACTTTATGGGAGAGGATAAAATTGTTTAGGCCATTAATAATTTTAGAAATAAGATATTTTAGAGTGGTTTAAAAGTGGATAGAATTTATCCAAAAATAAGTCCAAAAAATAAAACTTTAGCATAATTAAATTTTTTTTAACTGATGTATATAACAAAAGTAATGAAATTTTAAAATTCAAAACACAAAATTAAGCATTAATGTCATGTCACCAAGTTTAAAATATAGCACCCTAGTATAATTAACTTAATAAATAAGTAAATAATTATCATAAATCAAAGCAATTAAGTCGCCAAAATCAACGGGTACAATAAATTGTGCTACTTAGGTTTGCTCCAACTAATACTGCTAGTAAAACCGAATAAGCAAAAGCCAAGTAAGCCATTACCAATTCTATGGCTAACCCTGTAAGCTTTTCCAATTAAGAACGAATGCAGAATTTTAATTTAGGGAAGCGAATTATTTTTATAAATTTTTAAAAAGTAT
Source organism: Heliamphora exappendiculata (assembly GCA_034768845.1). Lineage (NCBI taxonomy): Eukaryota > Viridiplantae > Streptophyta > Magnoliopsida > Ericales > Sarraceniaceae > Heliamphora > Heliamphora exappendiculata. The sequence goes on along the minus strand of JAOTRH010000016.1, from coordinate 5,794,058 downwards.
ATATGAAGTTTTTTTAAAATTTTTTTGAAAAAACGAACATATATAATTTAAATATATTTTGAATTAATACTATTATAATTATAAATTTTTTTCAAATTTTAGAGAGGTAATCACTCTTATTCGTCTCTCTCTTGGGTCCATCTATGCCCCAATCCTCAAGTAGCCCTCTTCTCTCTCTACCACCGAAGAGTCACTCTTGATTTTTTTTTTCTCCTCTCTTGACTTGTTTGATGCTTGGGATTATGAGGTTGGATTGAATTTGTTGTCTATAACACCATAGTATTCCATGTTTGAGGAGAAAAACATAAACTGGATTAAGCATTTCAAAATGAATTAAGTATCCTACAAATGAGGGATTAAGTAGTCAAGAGGGGAGGGGTGGAATATAGAAGCACGGGTTTAGGGAAAGAATGGGATAAAATGTCAAATGACAATTTTACCCTTGAAATTTTAAATCATCATTTAAGTCAATTTTTGAGCAACAACTAGAATCCAAATCATTAGGATGTGTTGGAGAATTTTTAATAAATAAAATAAATATTTAATTATTTATTAATTAAGAGTTACAAAATTCTTATAGGCCATAATGTGATTTAAATGACCATGAGTTATATTTTTTTATGGGGAATAAAAATTTTATTATATTACAAATTTATTAGTGACTTTATTTGTGTCCTTAAATGAAAAATTATTTTTTTATAAAATAATTGTATTATATTATTATTTAATACCATAAAGGTAATGTGTATAAATTATATTTTCGTTACAAATTTTATATGTTTAATGGTGGTAAGTGAATTGTATTTTGTAAGACTCTATGAAAGGGCATATAAGTTTATTATTGTGTAGAGAAGTGTGAAATAAGGTGAAAATGAGAAGAGAAAAAAATATGAGAAATGAGTATGAAAAAAGATATTGAGTTTGTTTTTAAAGAGATATTATTGATTTATATTATTCTATTATATTTTATAGATAATTCGGTACGTGATTCGTTCATATTTTTTTAATGAATATGAACAAGTGATATATTTTATTAGGTCTTGTGCTGATGACCTTTATATGTGGTCTAAAAAATAGAAGCATGTAAAATAATAAAAATAAAAACAATATTTTTATCAACACTCATCTAGCTGATTTTGTTATATGGTATATTAAGTTTTTTGTATAAGAAGAAAGTAGAATGGAAATTTTGGCAAGGCACTCACTTAGTTGGACAAAATAGTAGTTTAAGGGCAGTTTGGTCATCTAATTATTTATCTTAATCCAAAATATTGAAAACAAACATAGAATTGAGTTATAATTCTTTAGTCCAAAGCCTAATCTAATAAAAAAAAAGAAACAATACATTTGATACAAATTAAGACTATCAAGACAAGTTATATAAAGACAACTGATTCTAAGATTTTATATCAAAACAAGTTACATATAATCCTAAGACTTTATATCCTCTCATTTTTAGTAACTTTTAAACAAATTAGGCCTCTATGTAGAGACCAATTGATAACCCACCCAAACATCCTCACCCTTAAGTTTTCTTCTTCTTCTTTTTTCCTCCTTTTTTTCATGTGAACAAACAAAAGAAACCATTGTGATGTATTTTTTTTTAAAATTTGAATGCAATTAGTTTATATACAGTGGCTTATTTGATTATTTTCTTTTGGTTAATTTCATTTTTAGCAAAGTTTTTTTTTTTTTATCTTTTTACTTAAATTATTGCATTTTTTATATTCTTTTTATCGAGATAAGGTAAAATAATATTTTTTACCAAAATCTGAAAAATATTTAGAAAAAATCAAAATAAACGAATAAATCAAATTTTATATTGGTTAGGTTCGTTTTTAATTAGGTTTTTTAAGCTTTTAATTAAACAAATGTACATTTTCTATTTCTATCGTTGAGCACATTTGGAAAAGAGAAAAAAATTGAACAAACGATGATTAAAATTAAAAAAAGGACAACTAAGCAAAAAAAACATGCAAATTAGCCCTCTTTTTTTTGGGAAAAAAAGCTAAAATTAGATATTTAGATGGTGTTTGGTATGGATAAAATTATATATTAACTGATTGAAACCAAAAATATGTGATTATGAGTTTAAATAAAAAAATATAATTATTTATTATAATTATAAATTTATAACTTTAAATATTAAAATTAAAATTTTTGATTTATAATCAAAAGTTATAAGCCAAAAAAAATATAAACACATACATGTTTATATTTTTCAGACTTCTAGCTTACTTATAAATTAAAAATAAATTATAATTTTTAACAAATAACTTTAAAAAAATTTTAAATGTCAAGTGACTTTATTGAGAAAAAACTAAATGGAAACAATTATAACTAGGATAAAAGCATGATAAAAAAAATCTCTATCATAAAATATCTTCAATAGGTTCGCTAAATGAGATTTGTTAGGCTAAAATAGTTAGTATATTCTGATTTTAACTATTCTAATATATCTTTTGTTAAAAAGTTTTTTTTACTAATTATATTTGACTAGCAAAAAAGTCTTTTTTTATAATAACTAAATTAGATAAAAAATTCAGTTAGATATTATAAAAATAAATTACATTAACTACTTTATTCAACAGTCTCGTATAGAGAACCTAATAGAGATATTTTTAATTTAAATAAATAGTTAAAATAAAAAATAGTATTAAAATGCATATATAAAAAAATAATTAATTAAAATATAAATTATACTTTTTTTATATTTTAACTAGTTATTTAAAAAAATTTATTAAAGATGCTCTTACATGTTATACTTTGGAATCCTCGGTAGAAATTAGAGATTGGGATAGTGATTTGATTGATGTTCTCTTAATTTTGAATAAATTATATTTATTTATTTTTGGTATTTTAGTCTAGTTTAGAGATCTTTTATAATGGCTGTTCTTATTTATTTATTTATTAATTTATAAATTTAAAAATAAATTACATTGTTTAAATAATTAAATAAATATATATTTAAATTATTTTTTTTAGTAATTTTTAAATTTTTTGGATTTAAAAAAAAATAAAAAAATAAAAAATCAAATCATGTAAAAAAAATTTTAAAATGAAAAAAATTCACTTAAGCCAAATTAATTGACTTTATTTTGTGATTTTTAATCCAAAAAATCAAGTCAAACACAGACTAAATTAAAAACAAATAAATAAATAAATAAATAAATTCATTTAAATAGATAAATAAATAAATAAATTAATTTATAAATAAATAAATTTATTTAAATAGTTAATTTATAAATAAATAAATTACAAATCAATATAACTTAAACAAAATTTTACTTATTTATTAATAAATAAATAAATAAAACTTGGTTAAGTCTTTGAAATAAGACCAGCTCTCCTGTTAAACTTGCCAAGTAAATTTGCCAAGTAAATGACATTAATAAAAAATAAAATTTCACTTTTTCACCCCTGTGACTAATTAAAATTTTATTAATTAAAAAATAAATAAAAAATAAAAACCTAAATCCCAACCACTCCCACTGCCACCGACCTCCACTCCCTCCATAGTTCCACCCCACCACCATCGACCTCCACCACCACCGAAAACTCAATTTCTTCTTCTTCAATTCTGGTGCGAAGGAGATCTGAAGAATTTTGATCGGCCTTGAAGAAATAATTTCCCAAGAATACATGCTGAATACATGCCGATCAAGAAAAATTAGTTGCAGACATGAGTCTTTCCTCTTGAAGAGGCCATATGGAGCGTCGATCGACCACCAGAGTGGAAAATTAGTTCCCCATCTTTCATCATCTCAGGTGGAAACCGTTAAACCCTCCGCCGCCGCCAAATTGCTTATACACTCATCTATCCCCCTCCTCCTCACAACGATCACTTCCCAATTAATACAGAGAAAATCAATTCCGGAGAAAAACCTTACACCCAAACAGAGATTAGGAACGCATGACTTGCGAATTTTGGGTTTTAATTCCAAAATTGTGGGGAGATTTCGGTGAATCGACGGGAGAGAAGGAAGGGGGTGCTGAAAATGAAGGAATCTGAATCTTACCTTTGATCTAAACAAGACCATTCTTCTACTTTTCTGCTGGGATAAGTATTTATTTGCCTTTTTATCGTTGAGTAAATCAACAAAAGCAAGGCCGATTCTTTCGAGTTCAAATTTTCCCACGAGTGTTTGTTTCCTGATAAAATTCGGGGGAGTTCGGCGTTCGACTAGTTTTTTGCATACCCAGGAGCAGGAGTTTGGTTGCCGAGAGTGAAGAATGGTTTTCTATCAAGAACATAATTGGGACTCCTAGTGCCAAGTTCTAGGGGATCTTTGCCTGGAAACCCATTGAAAAATTTCAGAGAACCAAATAAGAAAGATGAAATGGGTTTGGTGTGATGATATTGGGAGGAGAAAGATGAAGGAGTAGAGGTTTGGTTCACCATTAAAGCTTGCTTTTAGGTCTCTCACGATGCACAAGTTCGCAGTTGTGAGGTGGATGCCGGATTTCTTCTTTCGGGACTTCATCAGAGTAGCGGTGGGGGAAGAGAATGAGGAAGGGATGGTGCCGGTGAAGGAGAGTGCGGCAGCGTAGGGGTCTCATCTTCGTTATCGTCGTCGTTGGCGCCGGCTAGGGTTTGTTCGCCGATCGGAGATTTTTAACGTTTTAGCATTGAATCCATGGAGTGATAAAATAGTATATTAATAATATAAATAAGGGTAAAATAAGAATAAAATATAAAATAATTGTTATGCTTGCAGTTTCGTTAAATTTCGTAACAGTTAACTGATGTAAAAAGTATGTGAAGTAAAAAGTGAAATAAAAATGACATAAGTGTCATTTCAAATACTCATAAGTGATTTTTGAAATAAGTTTTAATTTTGAAAGAAGTAATTATAATTGAAAATTATTAATTATGATTCATTGGACGATAATTAAAAGATATATAATGTATAAATATTTATATAAAATGCGTTGATATTTGTAAAAATGATAAATTTCACACTTAAAAGTGTATTGATATTAAAAAAAAAATGCAATGATTAGCACTATCTATTATAATTTATTATTTTTTTATTTTTAGTAGGAATAGGGGTGGAATACGAAAAGATAAGTCGAAAAAATCAAATAGCAAAAATAAAAAGAAAAAAAGAAAAATAAAGATAGGTCATATTTGGCTGGACAGCTTATTGTTTATTTGTTTATAAGTAAATAAGTCAAAACATAAATAAGTCATTTCGTTTAAGCTTGGTTCGTTTGGGTGATTTTTGGTTTATTTGCTTAAATAAACTTAGTTTGTTTGGATAATTTTTAATTTATTTGACTTATTGACATATTGACTTATTTGTTTATTAGCTTAAAATTTAATTTTTTTAGTTCGTTTAGGTAACACAGCTTATTTTTTATTTATAAGCTAAATAAGTCAATAAGTTAGTTTACCCAAACAGGGTTAATATTTTATTAATATAATTTTATTATATTTTAAAAATATATTTTTTATATGTATTTAAAAAATATATTTAATAATTATAATTGGGATAGAGGCAAATAAGTAAATTCTATCATCACCTAACTTTTTATTAAAACAGAAAAAATTTGTAAAAAAATAAGAATCGAGCTTTTCTGCTGTAATAGTACCGACCTAGATAGAATTTTTTTTTTTTTTTTAGAATTTAACTCTGAAAATTAAAAATTATCCCTTAAACTCAGTAACTTAAAACTCTTATAATAGAAATACCCAACTAAAAAATAAGAAGAAATATATCAAGCAGCAAAAATTATGATCTCTAATAAAAAAAGTTAAATTAAGAAATTAAATAACGAAGACAGGACGTGGCAGCTGTCAGAAGTCAATCGCGGGAGAAATTGGCTGGCTTGTTAGGTTATAAAAATGTTCTCATCTTTTTAATTTCCTTCCATTATTTTGAATCTGAACTTTCACATGGGTGTTTGGCAAAGGTTTCGGTTAGTAATTTTAATTATAAATTATAATTTATTTTTAATAATTTTAATTTTAATTATAAATTATAATAATTTGTTTTTGTATTTTAATTATAAATTATAATTTTTATTAAATTTTTATTATTTTTATTAAAAATTACAATATATAAATTGTTAATTTTACTAATGTCAAACACTATTATTATTTCATTTCATCGTGTGTTTGGCATGGTTTAAAAGTTAAATTTTTTAAATTTTTTTTTACAAAAAAAAATTACTTAATTTATTTTAACTTGATTTTTTTTTACAAAAAAATCATAATTTAATATTAATTTTTATTCAAAATAATTAAAAATTTTAAAAATTATTAAAAAAAGCTAGTGCAAACACATGCTCAATATATTCCTTATAAGGATAAGTGATTTACATTTAAAAACATGACCTTGGCTGCAATGTATGTAATCTTTTATAAAATAATTTGGGAAATTTTAGTTATTTGGTGTGGCTAAAAGTCTGAAATTTTAAATTATAATTAAAAATATATAATTATAACTTTAAGCATAAATTATAATTATTTATTGAATTTTTCATAATTATATTATTTAATTTAAAATAAAATAATAAATAAAAAATTATTAGCAAACCTATTTAAGTTTTTTTTAAATTTTTACATAAATATAAACTAAAAGCTTCATAGGTGGCGTTTGGCATTACTGAAACTAGTAACTTATATATTGTACATTATAGTCGAAGTTGTGAGTTTTTGTAAATATTATAACTTGTAACTAAAATATAATAAAAAATAATTATAAGTTGTAATAAAAATTATAGGTATTTGAATACATATAAAAAATTTGGTGGTTGTCGGCGAAGGTTTTGGTGGTGCGGCGAGGTGTCGGCGAGGGTTTTGATGGAGATTTGGTGGTCTGACGACTGTTTGGTGGTGCGGCTTGGTGGTTTGTGGTATGACAGCAAGGGTTTGGTGGTTTTGTGGGGGTTTGGTGATCCGACGACTGTTTTGAGTGGTTGACTAGGGTTTGTGGTCTGTCGATGACTGTGACTGTGGATTGGTGATGTGGCTTGGTGGTTTGTGGTATGTCGACGAGAGTTTGGTGGTGTGGCTTGATGGTTTGTGGTATGTCGGCGAGAGTTTGGTGGTGTGGCTTGGTGGCTCGTGGTAAGGGTTTGGTGGTTTGGTGGTGTGGCTTGGTGGTGTGGTTTGGGCTGATTTGGTGATTTTCATTACTCCAAAGAGATAAGAGAGAGAAGAGGGTGATGAGGACAATTTTAAAAAATAATAATATGAATAAGGGTAAAATTAGAAATAACATAAAATAATTGTTGATATCAAAATTTTTCGTTAAATTATTTAACGGTTATTTAACGGAATGGGGTATCTAAAATATAAAAACAAATTAAAAGAGAGGGCAGTGTAATTTCAGAGACCACATGAGAGGTTATTATAATAAGCTTAAACTTCAGGGGAGGTAAGTGTAATTATCCCAAAATCATTTATAAAATAAGTAAAAATATATTTTTTTCTCTTTACAGGAATTTAAATAAATTTTAAAATTATTTAAAAATTTTAAAAATAAAAATAATTATCAAATATATTTTTGTTTATAATTTACAAAAAAAAAAACAATAAACATATACCTTACCAAACAAAGTGGTTCTTCAGGCCTTGTTTGGTGTATCAAAAAAGCTAACTTTTTATGCGAAAAAGTCAATTTTTAAGTTCGTGTTTGGAATCGCTAAAAAGTTATTACAAACACTTTAATTTTTTTTTAAAAATAAAATAACTATAATACCTTCAATTTAAAAGTCAATTATATTCTAAAAAATAAAAAATAATATGTGCGATTATCACAAACATTACAACTTATAAACAAAAAAATAAGAATATATTAGACATTTCAACAAAAAAACTACCCTAAACAAACTATTACAAATAATATAACTTTTATCTTACATTTTTTTCTTTAAAAGCTAAATATTTAAAAAGCCAAAAGTTAGTCGGTGTTTGAAAAAAATTATAATTTATTAATAAAATTAATAATAAAAAGTTAAAAGTTAGTCGAAAAAGCTCTGCCAAACACTCTATGTGAAGTAAATTATGCTACATAATTAAATGAGTGTATCACATAAATAATATAATATAATTCTCCGTAACTAGAGAATGCGTGCTCGTTAATCTATACTATTATCTACGATAACACCCACTTGGTGCTCTTTTTAAAATGATGTTGTGTAGATTTTTAGTACCAAAAATATTTTCTTTTGGTACTATTTTGAATTTAAACTTGTACGAGCCTTTTGTTTTGAAATACTTACCAAATTAACTTTTCTCCATTTAAAGTTTGTGTAAACTTTTTATTTTGTTTAAAATAACTATCAAATTTTCTACTTAAAAAGTCACTTTATTTGGGTTCTTAAAAAAAAGTAAAGCTTTTTTCACTTTTTCTCTCACAAAAAGTACTGATTTGATACAAAAAAGTTATAATTTGACATCAAAAAGTTAAAAAGCCTAAAAATTACTAAAAAATATTTGTCCAAATACAGGTTTTATTTAAAAATTATAATTATTTATAATTTTAAAATTAAGTTTATTTTTAAAAATATTTTAATGTTTAAATACACAATTGCATATCCGTGGTGTGCCAACTTCTACATCTATACATTATAAACATCTATACATTATAAAAGAAATCCAAATATTTAGTTTTTTTTTGAAGCCAACCAAATATTTTATTTTACAAATATACCCCTAAAATAATTTAAATTTAAAATTTTTAAAATTTATAAAAGTGATTCCATAACTACCCAATTTTTTTTCTTTTTATTTTTTTTAATTTTAAAACTTTATTACTTAAATTCTTATAATTTATAATTAACTCATATATTATTTTTTGTATACTTTTACTTAATTCGAGGCCACACGCATCGCGTCGTATTTTCTGACGTGAAACATCCTCAAAACCAACTACTATAACCTTAAAACCTGTGGCTCAACAACATTCTTTTAACCCTAGGTTCAAAGGGATATGGTGGTCATCGCGTATTCTTTTCTTTTACGCGCATCCTAGTTAGTTTTGAGGATGTGGCCGAATGCTAGGTGGGTAAGAGTGAGCAGATTAGCCAGCCACTCGAAACATACGACCTCGTATCGCGTTTTGATCAAAGAGAAGGCAAGTGACTAACGTACATGCGCACTGTAATATGTTTGTGCATATGTTATCCATACCGGAAATGAAGAGGCGGCGGGAGGACAACATGGAGATCGTTTGGCAATCGCCGGCGAATCCACCGGAGCGCCACGATTACGTCTTCCGCAACGGTAACAATAAAAACGTTTTAAAACCAGAAGCAGCACTGTCACTTCCCTTCGCAGGCACTCCTTTCCAGCAATTGCATTTTTTCGAAGCTCTAAGTGTTTGGCGGCAATCTTTTCGCAGGTGTACGCTACGTGAGACCGTACTACTTCGAGTTTATTTGTCATGTACGCATTCCTTTCTCTCTCTTCATTTCTCGCTTTCTCTTTGAAAAAAAAAACCCCGCTATTTACACCCTAATTTGGAATTGTTTTGATTTTCGCAGGTTAAGAATCGATGGGCAGGGAAAACTATTGTCGATTTGTTTGCTGAAGAATTCAAAGGACGACCATATGATTACTATGTATGTTTTCTTTTGTCATCGCTATAATTTGTTGGTGGAGCTTATTTTGAGAGTTTATTGTCCTGTTTTCTGTCACATTCCATGAATGAAAGTTGTAAATGCCATTTCGGTTGTTGTTAATTGCGGAGAGATTCATTTGAGATTGTCTAATGGGATGCATTAATTAGCTTCAGAAGCACCAAACTGAATTGGGGAATAGGGAAATTCTGCAGCGTGCACCATTTTTGGTTATTTTAATTTTGGTTTTGGTTAGGACAATTTTAGCTCTTTGGTTATGGCCATTTTAGGCCCTACTGTGTGCATCCATAACTAGTTATGGTGTGCACCTAGTTGGTTATCTCGACTTTGCTTTCGGTTATTTTAACTTTGGCTTTGGTGTTATTTCAACTTTGATTTTTAATTGTACTAATTTAAGCATAGTAGGTGCACATAGTAAGAATATTGTTAATGTAGAACTGAGTTGAGGAGTCAGTGTTAAGTACTGTAGGTGTCTGCTGTGAAATCTGGACGGATACAAGTAGATGGAGAGATGGTACCTATTTCATACATTGTTCAGCCATCACAAAAGATAAGCCATTTCTTACACAGGTTTCTTATTCTCTGTTTTTTCTGCGATACATATTTTTCAATCCGTGTCAAATATATATATGTATGTATGTTTGTGTGTGTGTGTGTGTGTGTGTGTGTGTGTGTGTGTATACTGTTTAAATGTTACAAAGACTTGTGTGCTTTTTGTTCCCCAATTTGTTAATTTTAAATTCAAATGCAATTTGTTTCATATTTTCGCAAATTATTGTTTTTAACTCCTGCTTAAGACTTTGCACTGTAAAAACTATAAAGCTTATAAATGATATACCAAAGCTTTTAGGCATGAACCACCAGTGATGGCATGGGAAGTCTCAATTCTGCAGAAAGAACCTGATGTATTGACTGTATGTAAACCTGCATCTGTCCCGGTAAGCGAAACTTTTTAAAAGGATGTTAATGAATTGTTGTTTTCCGCTATATATATGTGCTACTTATCGTGTCATCTTTTTCCTTTGCTCCAACGGGGCTTCATTACAAGATTGTTCATTTGAGACCTTTTTTGTCAGATAGGGAAAATGGATCATTGCATTCTAGAATTCTTCTCAATACATTTTTTTGGTCCTGCCACCTTTTTTTCTCGTCTTTTATTGTTTCTCTCTCCCCCCCCCCCCCTGTTTTTCTTCTTTTTGTGAACCTTGATACCTTCATTTGTTAGTGGATTATATACTATCGACATTTAGAAAAAAAAAGGATTTCTAAACAATAAATTATGTTTAATTTTGAGATGCGACACTTGGTAGAGCTGTCTAGCACTTGCAGTGCCTAAAGTTGGTGTTGAATTGACACAGTGAATGGCTTTAGTTGTAGTAGGACTTCTGATTAATTTGGCTCATTAGCACTATTACCTTTGTTTCTTTTCGTTATTTGTTATAATTGATTTTCTGGTCAATGAAAAATATATGAATACACAAAAAATAGTCTATCAGTTTTGCACTTTTGCTTCTATCCTCCATATATATATATATATGTATGTATATTTATGTATGTATGTATGTATGATTCAAAACTTTAGTTTTAATTACTTCTTTGCTTCCCCAAAGTGTAAAATTGAAACAAGTATCTCAATTTGAGTGCATATTGTGATGACTTGAAAGTTTTAAAATGATTATTTATTCTTTATATCCATATTGCTTGGAAGCCATCAATCGGATACTAGAAGTTCAATGAGTTTTTTGTAAATTTTTTTAGATTTATTGGGGATACTTATATTTTAGAATATATTGACATGGATTGCCATACTTTTATTTTATTTTTCTACTAGCGTCGACCTGTGCGATGCACGGGATAATTTAAATTCAGATAACTTATATTAATAATGTTATATAAGACTTTTGGAGGAATGGTTAGAATAGATTGAAGAAAAAAATCCTTTATTAGTAATATGCTATCACAAAATATTGAACATTAATATTTTTCAAGTTATTAGTTTTCATGTTAGGTATCATTTATTCTTCAAGTTATATCATTCCTAAATAATCCTACCTTTTTGAAATCCCTCTACCTTTATGAAAAACAATGCGATTTTGTTTTTAGTATCTTTATTTCACGTAGCTTTCTATCACTTTTACGAAAACTAATATCTTGATTTTATCATTGCAAATTTGGTTAGGTAATATTATTTTTCCTTTATTCAAGCATATAAATGAATATCTCATTTATATTAAGTGCACTGAAACATATATTATACCGAATGTCATACTTTTTTTAAACTTGAAATAGCATAGAATATGATGTTTAAAAATATCAGTAAAAAGGGTTCAAATTAATCAGTCTTAAGACCACAAATATTATAAAGACATATCAAAAGAAAATTGAGTCGAAAATTAATGATAGACCCTTTTATACTCAAGACTGCACTAAGGGAGAAGTAAGAAGGTGGTTAGGATTTTAGTGTTCATCTTCTAGGTATTTGAGTTGTTAGTTGATCTGGATTTAAATATAAAATGCAATTAAAAATATTATAAGTATTATATCTAATTATTAGTTTTTAAGATTATTTGAATAGGACATTAAAACCTTTAAAAAAAGGAATTTTTTTGTCAAATAGATTTTGGAAAAATCACAAATATATTCAACTAACTTTTGCAAATCTTCTTGAGATATTTAAAGAAAATAGTGATTATTCTAAATTTAAAGTATTTAATTAACCAGGGTCACATAATTTCTCATAAAAATTTGTCAGTTCGAGAATTAAAATATTAAACTAAACAGTGACCTAAAGTAAATTAAATATAATGCTTAAGTAAAATCTCTTTATTTTCTATTCTTTTGTATTATTTTGATTTTTGAATTGAATATGAAAAGAAAAGGGGAAAATTTTTAATTTTTAGATTTTTAAATTGAAAAAAATGAAAATGAAGAGAGATTTTAATTTTGAATTGTTTTAGTTTAAGTTTTGAAATGGATAAGAAAAAGGTAATGAGAGAATTTTTAAATTTAAATTTATGTATGATAAAAAAAATTGAATTGAAATTTAAGAAGGCATGGTAGAGAACATGTAGACTAAAAATAAAAAAATGAGAATAAAAATTAGAACTAAAAATAAGGAAAAAAAAACAGAATGAGCAATTTGTGAATAGTCACGCAGCAAATATACAATTTACTTTCAGTAAGAATTTAAAACTAAGATTTTGAAATTTTTTAAGAATTCACTACTACAATCAAATTATTTAGATATAGTAATACACCCATATTTATATATAGTATAGATGGATGGATATGTATATGTATATATCCTATATACAATATTATTTTATAAAAAAATTTATATTCAGATTTTTGGTATGGATATACACTATCTTTTTTTATTCATATCTTTCCTATTTGAAAATTTTCTTCCCTATCTTTTGTTAGCTTTGTTATGTTAGCTTTGTTATGTTTATTATTTTTTTATTATTTAAAAACTAACAAATGACTATAAATTAAGAGAAGAGGTAGGGTGAACTTAAGAACCGCCATGCAGGAGAGAGAGTGCTTTTACTAAGAATTTAGGATTCAAATTTTTGAATTTTTTGATAGCACACTACATTCCTATATATATAGTATAGATGACAAATTGTTAATGGCACAAACCGTGTTTTAGACTTATAGTTTATTTATTGGATTTAATACACGATGTTCATAGCTTGTGTAATATACTAATATATAAGTTATTTACATATTCATCCTAAAAATGAGTTATGGTTCCTGAATTACTTGCTTCTGGAGGGCTTATACCGAACATATTCACAGGGAGAAAGAATATTGAGTTATAGTTCCCGTGCCTCATTTGTCATGCTGTATTTTCATACTCAATCACATTGATAAGGGTTCATTGTGAACGTTCCAAAAGGTTAACTAAGATATTTTAAGGCACCTTTGAAGTATAGACAAAGAGAAATGTGAATCATCACTTTTTGGTGCTGGCAGATCTTTGCTGAGCTGATTGGCATTGGTCTATCTAATTCACAGTTGAAATTCAATGTGATCCTCTTAAAAGAAGTACATGGAAAAAATAAATCCAAACTAACTTTTGAGGAAATGGTTTTTGCCTTTTGGGAAAAATGGGCATCTCATATGATTCAACTTGTTGCTATATTGCATTTGAATAATTGACAATCATACAAAGAGGTACACATCGTTTGCATTTACCCCGAGGATGCATTCCTTCCTTTCGAGGCGATATTTACAACCAACTGAGCATTGTAGGGGAGAGATTAAGAAGCCTTTTTGTTTTTCTTCCACAAATAATCTCCCAAGAATGATTTATGAGGGAAGAGTACTTATTTTTTTTTGGGTGCAAGTTGACATGCCCAGGTTTTGGCCTAATAGCTGTAAATAATTACTCAATTGGATGGTCATGGATGTAATAAGTGAGAAGCCTAAATTATCCAAGCATATGCATTTCACATCTTCTTCACTGTGAAGTGTTGACAACTTCACATGCATGCTTCCGTAGTGAGAAAGAGTTCTTTTCTTTATTTTTTTATTTTTTCCACTTCACAACCTGAGCTGAGTTAATGATGCTTGTTGAGTTTTCTTTGCATTCATTTTGTGTTTTTCTACTGTGTTATAGGTGCATCCATGTGGTCAATATCGTAAAAACACAGTTGTCGGCATCCTTCAGGCAGAAGATGGCTTGGCGCCTCTGTTTCGTATCCGGTTTTTATTCTGCAGCATGCACATTCTACTTGTACACTAGCATATTTTAATTGTAATTTTCCAAATCTGTAATGGCATCATTTGTCATTCGACTCATTTCTTGTTCCACACATTTTACTCATCTTTCTTTTGTTCCTATCTTTTTTACTGTTGTTTTTTCTTCTGTTCTTCCTAGTAAGTTGCTTTCCTTTTTACTTTTATTTTATTTTACCATTCCCTTGACTCTAATATGTCAGCTATTCATCGATTGGATCGCTTGGTCTCTGGACTCCTTATCTTGGCCAGAAGTGCTTCTAAGGCTGACCTTTTCAGGCAACAGGTTAACTTTATACTTTTATATTTGGTCTAGTGGAAAACCAAAGAATTGTAAACGTCCTTTTGTCACAAAAATAATTGATTTACTTTTTTTACAAGCCGTATTATATCATATTTTGGTGATACTTGCAGAATTGGTGAGGCACATACATTAATTTGTACTCCTACATCCTTGTTATTATTGGGAAATTACATGAGAAATCCTTAAATTTTCCCATAGGAACAAATTAAACTCTGAATTTTTAGTTCTTTCATTTTAAACCCTAACATTCTAACTTCATGTCAATTCCAGCCCTTTGCTCATTTTTTCAAACTTGCCTAATGGGAAAAGAATTTACATTACATGTGGCAGTCTTTCTCTCGCTCTTTCAACTTGATGTGAAACCCAACTTTGCACTTAACCTCACAGGAACACAATCACCCATGATCAACAATCCACCATACCATAACCACCCATCACCTACCCTATAATGCACTTAACATATAGGATTAGATTTAGACCCTCTCTCATCGACTCCTTTTTATCCTTACAAGCAAACTCCATCAGTCACCACCACTGCCTCCCTCCTTCCCATTCCACTGCTGCCCATCTGTCCAACCCTTCCACTGCCACAACTCCCTCCTGCCTCCCCCCAATTTACCATCACTACCTCATTGGGTTTCATAGCAACACCATGGTTTTGTATATCATGATTTGTAGTGATGACCAGTCTAGATGAGGGTGAAAAACTTGCTGGACTCTCAGCCTGCCCATAAATATCAATGAGCAGAAATTAGTTTGGCGCTTGTTCTGTGAGAAAATCACTTGTGTGGTTGTGCCACGATTGATTTTTCGATTAGGAGTTTTTTGTTTATCAAAAGCATTGTAATCACTAATCATACTGCCTGAATTGTATGCATGGAAGTGTGTATCAGTTTAAATGTTAATTGTAATGTTTACCAATTTATTATTGAGTGATGATCATCTGTGTACAATAAGCTGATGCTCTAGATGTTGATGAATGAAAGAAGCATGGCAATGTGCAAAAAAAAGAAAAAATGGAAGCATGATAATGTGCACAGAAATTTAGTTGGCTCATCATGTCTATCCTCTCTGTTGCCTTCTAGTTTTAATTTTGGGGAAAGAAATCTTCTTGGTTCTTTCAATCATTTTTGTATGGTGTTAATCCAAAGAGAGAGATTTCAAGACCATAGCAAAAAACACAAAGTACAAAAGATCAATTTAGTGTGTACAAGCATGATAAAGTTTGTGTGTGTGTAATTTTGAAATTTCTTTGTTGTTTATACCCTTGAAGCTTTGTGTACTTGGCCTAAATTTATTTAGCCCAAATCAAATTCTATTTTTCTAAACTGAACTTGGATCTCTAAAAATAATTACAGCTTAAATACTCAATTACCCCTTATATGTTTTGTTCAAGGCGTAGCCATTTGCCAATACTACCTAGGAGGACATTAGACCCTCTGGCAATAAATTTTATTTTAAGGTTAAGTTTTATATGCATGCTTCAGTGATATAGTATACAATTTACTTGAAGAGGAGAAATCCAGGCATTTCCACTTTAGCTGGCCCTCTCCCTATCATGAACCGCAGCTATTACCACCAGGTCTACACAGTCAAAACCACCTCTATTCACTGCTAGCAATTGCTATCGTGTAGTCATAACCAAATGCTACAATAGCGATGGTTAGCTCTATCTGCTATGGCAGTTAGGTAATGACAGCAGCATCCTCATACCATCAGTGCTACCAACAAACGTTGCCACTCGTCAGATATTTGACTCAGTATTATCCCTTGTGGCAGAAAGTTTACTTAGGTATTGTCAAGTCTGGTGATTATCACCCCAATTTACATCTCTCCTGCTATGACCCTGTTATTATTGCTAGTTCCACCAGCAACACAACCACTTTCCATCTCCACAACCACTGGCAGAACATCAACATGACTCTGCAGACCTTCGTCTGGTCTTCGTTATTAACTAAGTAGAGTTTGAAACCAGAGATGGATAGTCTGGTTGATTCAGGTTCAAGCAAAAATTGTGCCACTTCTGATAGGGTATTGTCATAGTTTCCCGCATGGATCATCCTAATAAACATGATGTCAGCTGCAAGAGCCAAAATGTCATGATGTTGCCAGTTGTGCTGGAGAATCTAAAATAGGGGCCTGTAAACCTACATGATTACGTGCTGTTGGGAGAAAGCATAATACCATGTAATTTGAGGACATTTGTCCTTTTTTGCACTTCCTTATTATTTTCTTTGCCCCCTAGTCTTTGGGTCAAATGGTGATGGTACTGGGTTACCATTTCTCTGCTCATAAGTTCCTTCCAACCCTGGATGGTGGTGGGATTTGACCCTTGCAGTTGGAAGAATTACTGAGAGGCTTTCCTCAACGAAGCAATTTGGCACCATTGTTATGTCATGGCCAGTTTATTCCATCTTTTCCCCATTTTTGGCTGACAAGCGTTCATATCTTATAATGAAGATTATATCTTCTGCTTATGTCTTAAAGTGGGTGATGGTTGTTAAAAGTAGGTTGTGCTTGTTCCAGATTGAAGCTGGAATGGTGCAGAAACAGTATGTTGCCAAGGTCATTGGGGTATTTCCAGAAGATGAGGTATTCTACAGTTGAATCTTGGGTGATTCATAAAAAGCACATTAACAGTGGTGTCAAAGTAGTAGTTCTTGTTACCAATTTTATAATTTCTGTTTGATGTGTATCTTATTTTTTCTTTCCAGCAAGTTGTGAATGTCAACGTAAATTACAATGCTCGAGAAGGGAGGAGCACAGCAGAGGTAGTGATTTCTATCGAACCAATGGGTCTTGTAACTGGATATTGATCTATACCTAAAGTATAAACAGTAACTGCTTAATATATGATTTCCATTGCATCGTCCATGCCATGGATTTCTGATGACATGGTATTGGAATCTTGGTTAATCACTTTGGCCATTCTCAAGTAGCTTCTGATCCTTTCAATGCTTGAAGAGCAGTCTTACATGACATGGGAAACTTGAAGTTCCAATTTTGGCTATCGATGGTAGGGAGGAATTCTGGAGGAGTTTTAAAATTGAGTTCTGGAAAGTGCATTTTGACATTTGTTCTCTTGAATTGGAAGTTTGATGATGTTTTAGAATTTCAAGAACAAATTGAGTTTTTGTTGCTTGTGCCCTGAAAATGTAGGTGGATTTCTTGGAACTTCCTTTTATATGTTTGTAAGTATTTCCCTCTGTCTCACATGCAAAGACACACATGCGCAGACATACACAATCCCTACTTATGTAATTCATATACCGAGATTATCCCTACTTATGTAACTCATATACCGAGATTAGAGTGGTCCCTGTTCTCGGAATTGCTATGTTACATCAACCACCACCTCACAAACATACTGGGCTTCTAGTGTAGTGGCTTATGAGGACAGCTTGCAAATTATGATTGCAAATTATGAGATACATGCAACTGCTATTTTTATGTTTATAATTGTTATCATCATTGTTTTCGTTGTTATGGGGATATAGAAAGATTAGTAAAATCAGCTTATTTTCTAAATCTGCATTTTTGAAATCTATTAATGCAACGGAAATCTGCCAATTGGCATTTATTATAACAGTACCCTACATGTGGAACAATTTTTGTGCACGATCACACCAGTCAACTGCTTCAATGTTGACTTAAAGAGAAATGTTTTCTTTGGCAATTTTTTAAGGGACTTTTTAAGCTCGTGGCCTTTGCCTCTTGCTGTTACAATGTGTAGCTGAAACCCTTGAGTATGTTATTGGAACACTGTTTGTGGTTTACAGGGGAGTATCTGACAGCCATACTGAACTGAGAAGCATAATTTGTGATTGCAGGTGGAATCTGTTCGAAATGGTGGTACTTTGCTGAAGGGAAAGGCTGCTTGTACAAAATTTACTAGGATTAGTACTGATGGGACTCATAGCATTGTTCTGTGCGAACCAATCACTGGCAGAACTCATCAAGTAAAAAGATTTACAAATTATAGGACTTATATTTTTCAATATATTACTTCCTTTTAAAGAAAAAAAAAACTCTTATCTACTAACTTCTCCTTTTCTTTTGGCCCCCTTCTTGGTTTATCTCCTGTCAGCCTTGATATATACTTATATAGTATTCATACACTCACATATGTACTGTGAACATGTATTTTTTGGGTTATTTTATTATTTGTTTGTTGGCCAAAGGATAGTTTAGTTATTAAGACTTATTAAGGTTTAGGTTTTGTTTATTTATCTTTTGTGATTACTCTTTAATGGTTAAGCTTTTTGTTAATAGAAATAATAATTGTCTTTTTCTTCTTTGCTATCACTGTATCAGAGCCATCATTAAAACTCTAGCATAACCAGAACCCTAGCATTGCTAACCGACCAGTGACGAAACCATTGCCGGCAACATCTCTGCAAAACCCTTGGTTTGTTTGCATCATCTCTGTAAAACCCTAGTCCGTTGCTCACCGGCACCCATTGATGAAACTTCCCCGAGGTTTGGCGACCACCGATGAGTCTTCTCCTTGGTTTACCAACCATGACGAGCTATGCAACCTTCTTTTCTTTGGTTTGCCGACCACGACGAGCACTGCAACCATCGACGCCGATCGCTGACCCTCTTTCCTGGTTCAATGACCATTGGAAACTCTTCTTTGACAATTTTCGACCACTGTTGGCCAGTCAACAGCCAGCTCTAGGTCCTGGTGCAACTTATAGTGGCATGACTTGACCTGTTTTTGTTCGTCGCCCTACGTTGAGCCCCTATCTTCCACCATCGACCTCATCCAATCCTTGCCTGACTCTGACGAATTGCGTCGGCCCTTTGTCTGACGTTGTGACTCTCTGTTAGCCTTAATCTCAGGTTCTCTTTGGTCCTCTATTGATTTCGCACATATTGGGCCTCATCCTTTTGAAACCCTAGCTTCCTCATCACAGCTCTTTCTTGCTTCAAGTTGATCGCAGGAACCTAGCCTCACACCTCTTCTTTTTCGAATCAGTTTGTATATCATAACCTTGACTTATGATCTTCTCTCTCTCCACAATTGGTTGATGATATTCTTCACATCTAGTCGACGATATCTTCGCATCTGGTTTTGGTTCTTCGCATCTTGTTTTGGATTCCTTGCATATTTCTTGATAATAACTGTGGTATTTTAATGAGCGTCATGAGCTTTTGTTTCATATATGAGGGTTGTAGTTATTAAGTGGTTATTTACTGTAGTCTCTTTAGAGCAGTTTCAAATAATGTAGGGCTCTCTTGGACTCCAACTTCACCCCTTTGCCATGATCACTTTTTCTTTAGGTTTGCATGCCTTTTATTTCAGTGGTATTTTTCACCCACAACTTAGATTTTTGATCTTGGTTTTTCTCATCATATGACATCTGATCTGTTGCGTCTCAGTCATTGCATTTCTCCCTATTCTCCTAGCACTCTTTCTAGTGCGAATTGCGCTTCTATGCAAGTTGTTTCTATTGGCTCTGTTCTCTCATACTCATCTTTCTCTTTGTTTATTCTTAATATATTTTATGTGCCACAATTCTGTGTTAGTTTACTATCTATTAGCAAGTTTTGTAATTTTAGTTTTGATATTTTGTTTTCTTCCTTTAGTTGTGTTGTTTAGGATCGAACATCATTGAAGCAAGTTAGGATTGGGCGTAGGACTGGTAGTTTATGTGTTGGAAAGTTTGCACATTCCTGATTCTTCTTTTGCCGCTCTATCTTCTTTTTGTTTAGATCAGCATTTTTTCCCTTTTTTCCTTTTTGTCTTTGACATTCTAGGTTAGGTCATCTGTCTAGTGAACTCCTAAAATAGTTAGTTCAGTTTGGTTAGTGACATCTCTGAGTGCTGTGCTTGTAAACTTGCAAAAATGTCAGCAATACCTTTTCCTAGTGACACTTCTCTTTCTACATCTCATTTCTTTTTTATCCATACTAGTGTGTGGCAGTGTGGGGTCTTTCTTCCATTGCAACCAAGGGTGGTTCAATGTATTATGTTTCTTTTATTAATGATTATAGCTGTTTTTGTTGAGTGTATCTCATTTCTCACAAATCTTACTTTTTCCGTATCTATCGCACCTGTCACTCCATGGTTTAGATTTAGTTTTCTACTATTATAAAGATCTTTCGTTTTGATTTGGGTGGGGAATATTTCCTTACAGAATTTTCTGAATTATTAGCTGCATTTGGCACTATTCATTAATCTTCTTGTTCTGATGCTCCAGTACAAAGTGATAGAGCTGAACGAAAACATCGGCATACCCTTGACACTGCTCCCTCTCTTCTTCTTTCCTTCTCTGCGCTTGTCAGTTTTTTGGGAAAAGCTATCCTTACTGTTGTGTATATTCTTAATTGCATACTCACAATTTTTTTTCTGGCCTCTCTTCTTATGAAAAGCTCTTTTGGTCAAACTCCTAATTACTCGTTGTTACTTGTATTTGGTTGTGTTTGTTTTGTGCTTCTTCCCAAACAGGAGCGAGCTAAATTTAGTACTCGCTCAGCTCTCTATGTTTTCTTGGGCTATCGTATTCAACCAAAGGGTACCTGTGTTATGATCCTATATCTAAATGGCTTTATGTATCCTGCCATGTTGTGTTTCTTGAGAGACTCTCATACTTTACTTTCCCTTTCAAATATGCCCTAATTTCCTAAAAGGGTTTAATTTATATTGTTTGTTTCAAAATGATGTGCCTTCTAAAGAGTTTTCTACCCCCTCTTAATGTTTTTGAACTCCCTTCTCTGTCTCGTCCTTTTGCTATTTTATCTCCCCTGTTAGTTTATTCTCGCAGGCATAGTTGTCAAATCGTGAATCGAAATCTTAGTTTTGCGGACCGGAAAACAAATTTAATCAAGAATCGTAAAATTCAGTATCAACTAAAAAAATTCATGTTTATACACTTTATATGTATGAAATAAAATGAATAAATTTTTATCAACACAAATTATTATATAATAAGAACATGATTACATAATCTAAATGTAAAAGATATTTATTTTTACCAACGTGCTGTTGGTTCAGCGGGTAAGAACTCATTGCCCTCGCTTCAAGAGCTTGGGTTCGAGCCTTCATAGCAGCATGTTGGTGTCAAACCTGTTAGCAGATATAATTAGGTTGAATGAAGGCGTTAGCCTTAATCGGGTACGCAACAGTTTATTTATATAATAACATGGCTACATGACAAGATACAGTGTGCCTAATCACACCAGATAATAACACTAATAATAAAGTTATAATAATGATAAAAGCTAACACCCTCTCAAGCTGGAGCATAAATGTTTAACATGCCCAGCTTGTCACATATGTATCGAACCCGAGGACCCGGAACATACTTAGTGAAGAAATCGGCCAATTGCTCTCTAGCACGAACCGAGTCAAACATGATCACACCGTTCTGATACGCCGAATGAAATGACATTCAACCTCGATATGTTTCGTGCGCTCGTAGAACACTGGATTTGTTGCAATATACATTGCAGATTTATTATCACACCAAAACTTTGTTGGGCCATGGCAGGGGTCACCCAACTCACTGAGAAGTTGACGGAGCCATAAAATCTCAGGTGTCGCCAAGGCCATAGCCCGATATTCAGCTTCTGCACTTGACCTAGAGACCACGTCTTGCTTCTTGCTCTTCCAAGAGATAAGATTACCCCCAAGAAGTATAAAGAATCCGAAAGTTGACCGTCGATCAATGGGACATCCAACCCAGTTAACATCAGAATACTCTTCCATCATAGAATGACCATGATTGCTGAAATGTATCCCCTTGCTAGGATTATTGTGGAGGTATTGTAGAATGCGAACAACAGCGTTCCAATGTGGAACCCGAGGTGCATCCATGAACTGGCTTACCACACTCACGAGAAAGACTGTCCGGTCATGTCATTATTGGTCAAATAGTTTAACTTTCCAACCATTGTCTTATATCAGTCAGGATGAGGAAAAACTTTACCCTC
Source organism: Heliamphora exappendiculata (assembly GCA_034768845.1). Classification (NCBI taxonomy): domain Eukaryota; kingdom Viridiplantae; phylum Streptophyta; class Magnoliopsida; order Ericales; family Sarraceniaceae; genus Heliamphora; species Heliamphora exappendiculata. The sequence goes on along the minus strand of JAOTRH010000016.1, from coordinate 5,771,482 downwards.
ATCAGGCAAATGTTTTACACTCGGATCTATAAGTGACTCAACCCCCTTTGCTTGCAGAAACCCTACATTAGTTAGAATATCTAGCACATACTTTCTTTGGGAAATAAAGATACCTTTCTTGCCTCATGCTACCTCAACTCCAAGAAAATATTTCAGCCCCCCCAAGTCTTTAGTTTGGAGCTGAGATTTTAAAAATTGCTTCAGACTGGAAATGCCGACAGCATCGTCACCGGTGATAACTATATCATCAACTTAAATGATCAATAGAATACATCCAGCAGAGGAACGCCTATAAAACACAGTGTGATATTTTTTGAATTGTAAAAGGCCAAATTGTTGCATAACCATACTAAATCGACCAAACCATGTACATGGAGACTGCTTCAGGCTATAAAAGGATCGATGCAGGCGACAAACTAGTTGAGACCCTCCTGAACAACAAACTCAGGAGATTGCTCTATATAGACTTCTTCCTCCAAATTGCCGTGAAAAAATGCATTCTTCACATCAAGCTGATACAAAGGCCAATTGTGAGAAACAGCCAGAGACATAAATAGGCGAACATAGGCCATCTTGGTGACATGGGAGAAGGTTTCAAAATAATCAACTACATACGTCTGAGCATACCCCTTTGTAACAAGGCGGGCCTTCAAGCGGCCAAAAGAACCATCAGGATTGATCTTGACTGTAAAGACCTATTTGCAGCCAATAGCCTGCTTATCTGCCGGAAGAGAAACAAGAGACCGGGCAGAGGGGACTCCAGAGCCTGCATTTCTTCCATCATTTTACCCCGCCATCCAGAATCGGATAGTGCCTCAATAACAATACGAGGAATAACGGCCTAAGCCAGAGTGGCTATGCAAGCTTGTAAGGAGGTGGAAAGTCCTTTGTACGAGGTAGTATTTAGTGGGTGATCCATGCAAGAGCGATAAGATTTTCGAGTAGCAATAGGACCATCACTGTCAAGGGAAGAAGCACTAACCGTGGGGAGAGGAATCTCAGGCGAGGAGACTGGCTCAGTAGAGGAGAGTTCCAATGAAACTGGCGAGGAGAGGAAGAAGCACTAACCGTGGGGAGAGGAATCTCAGGCGAGGAGACTGAGCCAGTCAAGGGAAGAAGCACTAACCGTGGGGAGAGGAATCTCAGGCGAGGAGACTGGCTTGGTAGAGGAGAGTTCCAATGAAACTGGCGAAGTGGATGGGGAAGGTGGAGAGGACCCCTCAGTAGTAGGAATACCTGCAATAGAAGATGAAGGCAAACGAGACACTAAGCCTACGTTTGAACTAGCTTTTTTTAAAGGCTTTTTGGCTTTTTTTTTGTAAAAAAATAGATGTAAAAATATGTGAAAAAAAACAACTGAGGCCAAACAAGTAGGCTTTTCAAGAAGCCTTTAAGCAAAAAGCCGCTCAAAAAAGCTAGTCCAAACATAGGCTAAGAAATCAAGACTTTCAAGGAACTGATTTAGTGATGGACAAATACAGCAGTACCCCTTCTGAGTTTTAGCATAACCAAGGAAAATGCACTTGATAACACGAGCATCTAATTTCGTCTGCTGGGGATGAATATCCCGAACATAACAAAGGCACCTAAATATTCTCAAAGGTAGGGAGAAACGGCTTTTCGCTAGAGATGGCACCTCCATCGGAATTTTTCCACTAAGGACCTGAGAGGGGAGGTAGTTGATCAAGTAACAAGCAGTCAAAACGGCATGCCCCCATAATTTCTTAGGCACGCGCATCTAAAACAAAAGAGCACGAGCAATCTCCATAATATAGCGGTTCTTGCGCTCAACTACACTATTCTGCTGTGGGGTAGCTGGGCAAGAAGTCTAATGAACAATACCATGAGTAGACATAAAAATTTTCATCGGGGTGGAGAGATACTCACCACCATTGTCACTTCGTAAACATTTAACTTGAGTTTGAAATTGGGTTTGGACTTCCATACAGAATAAGGAGAAAATAGAAGCTACTTCAGACTTTTATCGCATAAGATATAAAAAGGTTACAGGAGAATAATCATCCACAAATATGACATAATAACGAAATCTGAGAACAGACTCAACAGGACACGACCCCCAAACATCGGAATGGATTACAGAAAAAGGAACCGAAGCTCGTTTATTGACCTAAGGCAATAAAGGCACGCGCAAGTGCTTAGCCAACCGACACGACTCACACTCAATATGAGAAAGAGAACGAAAACTAGGACAAAAACTATGCAAATTGGATATAGACGGATGCCCCAAATGACAATGAGCCTCAAAGCTGAGAGAAGAGACTACTGAGCAGGCCTTAGCAGCCACCTCCTCCACGAAATATAGCCCACCAGAAACTTGACCTCTACTGATAATTTTTCTCGTCGTAAAATCCTGATAAACACAACCATCAGGATAAAAAGTCACATAACAGTTGAGATCAGTAGTGAGTTGACTGACTGATAATAAGTTAAATAGATTTTCAGGAGTATGCAAGACAATAAATAGGGTTAAGGAAGGCGTGGGAGTAGCAACTCCACGCCCCTTAACCGGTAAGGAAGATCCATTAGCTACAAGGATACCACGATGCCTTGGAGTCACTTGATAGTTAGACAATATACCTGCAGAACCAGCCATATGGTAGTAGGAACCTGAATCAATCACCCAAGCAGATGGGGGTAGTCGCCAAACAAGCACTGGGATTATCTGGAAAGGTAGCGGCAACGGGATTGGAAGAACCAGCAACCTGAGACTTAATATATTGCTCATATTCTGCTGGTGTCATCTCAACAAGTTGCTTCTGAGACGAAGAATACGATTTTGCCTGGGAGTGATCAACAGTAGCATTGGCTATTAGGGAAGGTCTTCCATCTCATTTATAACACTCACTACGAATATGTCCTTGGATACCGCAGTAGTGGCAATGACGAGTCTCACGAACACCCCCTTCTCGTCCCCTATATCCACCAATCCGGTCGGCTCCTACTACGGCCACGATCACGACCACAACCACGACCACGACCACGACCACGGGCTCCACTGCCACCTCGATAAGCAACAAAAGCGGATTGGTCACTAGCATCAGGCGAAGACTAGGTGTCCTCTCAATGCATTGAATGACTTACCCGACGGAAAGTCTCAAACAAGGTGGGAATGTCAGTGCCAACAAGAATCTGGGAACGAACTGTGCCATATTCAGAATCTAAACTGGTCAGCAAACACACTACTATAATCTGCGTCCGTTGCTCCTGAAACTTACTGAGCGAATTGGTGAAGGGAAAAATCCTATCAAACTCGTCGGCAAGCACTTCAAATCTCATAAAGTGCTCCTGAAGGGGACGACCAAGCTGTTAATAGACATGATTAGGTTGAATGAAGGCGTTGACCCCAATAGGGTACGCAATGGTTTATTTATAGAACAACGA
>JAOTRH010000016.1:5726142-5767980 GCA_034768845.1 Heliamphora exappendiculata | reverse complement strand
TGTTTGTTGAGTCTACTTCATTCTATGCATCAGTGACTCCACCTGTCTCCACTGGTGCTGATGATTCAGATCAGATTATGCTGTATCCCTCCTCCACCGATTTCCCAGTGGCCCCGCCTTCAGTTCTCCGGTCCCAGGTTGAGATTTTTGAGACGACTTCTCCGGCTATCCCCAGGACACCTGTGCCCTTCTCATCCGCAGAATCATTTTCTCCCGAACCCACCACTTCTCCTCTACCAGAGTCAATCTCCTCTCCGCTGGATTCGGCTTCTGATCAGGTAAGTGATCCTCCTATTGCTTTACGCAGGTCTTATCGTAGTTGTCGGGATCATCCCTTATATGCTACCTCATATCGTGGTTTACCTGCTACTGTCCAAAAAGGTATTACTACCATTGATCATCATTCTTTACCATGTTTTGTTGTCGATGCCCTTTTTCATCCAGGTTGGCATCAAGCTATGATTGAGGAGATGAATGCGCGTGAGGCTAATCATACATGGGACCTGATGAGTCTTCCTCCTGGGAAGACAGCTATCGGGTGTAAGTGGGTGTATGTTGTCAAACTTCATTCTGATGGCACTCTTGAGAGGTTGAAAGCCCGTTTGGTGGCTAAGGCTATGCTCAGACTTATGGTCTTGATTATTTTGATACCTTCTCTCCTGTTGCGAAAATGGCCTTCGTTCGTCTATTCTTGTCTTTGGCTGCTTCCCATCAATGGCCTTTGTATCAACTAGACGTGAAAAATGTTTTTTTGCATTGTGATCTGGAGAAAGAAGTTTATATGGAGCAACCGCCTGGATTTGTTGCTCATGGGGGGTCTAATCATGTCTGTCGCCTACGGCGTTCATTATATGGTCTGAAGCAGTCTCCCAGGGCCTGATTTGGCCGTTTCAGCTCAGTCGTCTGGGAATTTGGCCTTCGGCAGTCAACAAAGGATCATACTGTCTTCTTTCGACATACCTCAGCAGGTTGCATATTACTTGTTGTCTATGTAGATGACATTGTTATTACCGGAAGTGACAGTGAAGGGATTGCTACTCTTAAATTCTTCTTGGGCACTAAGTTTCAGACGAAAGATCTTAGTGAATTTCAATACTTCTTAGGTATTGAAGTAACCAGGAATACGAAAGGCGTGTTCATCTCTCAACGGAAGTATGCTCTTGACATTTTGGAGCGAGCATGATGTATGAATGCTAAAGGAGTGGACTCCCCTATGGAGTCTAATGTTAAGCTAGCGTCGAAAGGAGCAATTCTCTCGGATTCTGAATAATATCGACGTACAGTGGGACAACTTAACTATCTCACTACCATGGCCCGTCTAGATATTGCTTATCCGGTAAGTGTAGTGAGTCAGTTCTTGTCTGATCCCCGTGTTCTCTATTGGCAAGCAGTGTTACGTATTTTTCGGTACCTATACAAAAATCCAGGCAAAGGGATTCAGTTTTCTGATCATGGCCATATGCGAATGGAAGGGTACTCTGATGCTGATTGGGCTGGATGTACATTTGGCAGGCGATTCACATCTGGTTACTCTGTTTGTTGGTGGGAATTTGATTTCTTAGAAAAGCAAGAAGCAGACTGTAGTATCCTGATCTAGTGCTGAGGCTGAATACCGTGTTATGGCATTAGCAACTGTTGAGATTATGTGGCTTCAACAGATTTTGACAGAGTTACACTTTCCCCTAGAAGACTCTGCCAAACTCTGGGTTGATAATACCTCCGCTATTTATATTGCCACAAATCCAGTGTTTCATGAGCGAACGAAACACATTGAGGTTGACTGTCACTTTATTCGTGAGGAATATAAAAAAAGAGTTGTTACATTTGGATCTATTCCTACCGGAGAACAAGTGGCTGATATTTTCACTAAATTTTTACCGGGTCCGCGTGTCTCCTATTTATGTAACAAGCTGAGCTTAGTAGATATATATGCTCCAGCTTGAGGGGGGTGTTAGTAGCTTATTATTATTATTAGTATTATATAATTATTATCCGGTGTGTGTGGGTGTATGGTTGTAATAGTAGTCCTTAGTTTTATTAGAAATAAGAATGTTTGCCTACCCATTAGGGTACGGCTTTCTATTATTCTCTATCTCCTAACACTCAAGAGCCCCATAGATTTTTTTCACCGTATCAGCGCTTGCAACCAATACCTTGCCACTACGGTCCATTGAATTCATGATCTGACTAAAGAGACGAGCATCATCTTGCACCCACATTCAGTAGGTAAGTGAACTAACATCTGGAGCATCATCAAATAAGTGGGAATTCAATTCCATTCATTGCAGGGATTTCAACACATTCTTCCGCCACAAATGATAAGCAGAAGCTCTATCAAGCTTCTCATCAATAAGCCGAGTAGAGGAATAGAATACCTCAGTTCTCGCTGGTCGCCCGGTATCCGTCAGAGACTCATCAGTCCCAGAAGTTTGGGTAGCAGACCCATCTCCCCCCGATGACATCCTTGTTCAAATAGCAGGTATCCAAGGACAAACCACATATCACAACCTACAAACACACGACCCTCACCACATCAACAAAAATTGGACAACAAAGACAATCTTTTGTTGGATGGAAGACAGTCCATTTCACAGATGGTTTAAGAGACGCAGTGAGGGAGAGATAGAGAGAAGTTCCGGTGAGGGTTTATAAGGTTTTGGTGGGAGAGAAAGAGGGTCGGGAGTGAGAGGGTCACAAGGAAGTGAGAGGTCGGATAGGGTCGGCGAGGAAGAGAAAGAGGATCGGTGAGGAAGAGAAAGAGGATCGGCAAGGGTTTGGTTGACCTGTCGGCGCCGAAGTGGGCTGTCGGCGAGGGTTTGGTGGTGCTGCGAGGTGTACGGCGAATGTTTGGTGGTGTGGCAATGGTCTGGTGGTGCGGTGAGGTGGTCGACGAGGGTTCTGGGTGGTTGTTGGCAACTGGCGGCTAGGTTTTTGGTGGTCTGGCGACTGGAAGTGACTTGTTGGTGGTGCGGCGAAGGTCTGGTGGTGCGGCGAGGGTAACCAGAGGTCCGGTGACTCTGATACCATGTTAGCAGACATAATTAGGTTGAATGACGGCTTTAACCCTAATAGGGTACGCAACAGTTTATTTATATAATAGTAAGACCACATGACAAGATACGGTGTACCCAACCACATCAGATAATCACACTAATAATAAAGTTATAATAATGATAAAGCTAACAAAACCTACGCACAAACTTTCAACTGCACGACAATCCTTAGCTTAAGCCTCGATGTAGGTGCAGTGGGGAGTGTTGTAGATTGGTTGTGGGTTACGTGTGCAATGTTCCTTGTCGGGTGTGTGGAGTAGCCTATTTATACATCAATTTTTCTAATAAAAAAAAGAAAAACATTTATCTTCATTACAAGAGATCTTATCTCAAATTCAACTAACCATAAGATTCCTTAAAAATCATTATATATTATAATTTGAAAATCAAAAAATGCACTAAGAAATCTCAAAATAGAATAAAATAAGAGAGCAGATGTTAATGGCCTGATTGGTAACGTTGGCTTTTTGGCTATAAATGCTAAAAAGCCAAGGTTGTCTGTTTGGCAAAAAAATCAAAAAGCTAAAAAGCCAAAATATCAAATCAAAACACAAACTTTCAGAATATTCTATTTAAACTCTCAATTCTAAAATACAATAATACCCTTTATTCATAACTTAGTTACTATCACTACCAACTACATATAATTGTTAATATTAAATATATAGAAGGGTAAAATTGTCCACTTTGAACAAAAAGCAAAAAAAGTTAGCTTTTTACTCAAACAACTAATTTCAAAAAAGCTAACTTCAAAGTTAAGTTATCAAACAATTTATTTTGAATTAAATTTAGTTTTTTGGCTAAAAACGCAAAAAAATAAAAAAACTAACTTTTAAGCTAGTTGTCAATTAAGCTCTAAATATAAAGCACTTCAAAATATATTTTGTATGTTTATTGCTAAGAAAGAAGCTTAGAAAATATGTTGTGGAATTGTTGAGTCTAATAATTAAACTCATATTATTAAAATTATATTTGTTTCTCTAAAATAAAAATAAATAATTTATCAAAAGTGATACTTTCATCTTAAACATCCTAAAAAGATGTATTTTGATATTTATTACCTAAAAGAGAAATAAAAAAGAGTTGAGAATTTATCGGATGGGCCCTGTTCTTATTAAGTTCTCTAATCACCAAATGAGTAACAAATTATTTTAGCTTATTTTTTTTATTTTCACATTAATCGCACAAAGTTGTGTTAAGGCATTTAACAACGGAAAAAATGATAAGGGATTCGAAATTTGTTAAATGTAATAATTTTAAGAATTACATAAATCGTAAATATTGAATCGACTTGTGAATCGAATCGTGAATCGTAAGATTATTATGATTTTGTCATAAAAGAGATTAACTCATAGATTCATATATATTTATGTATGAATCGTAAATCGTAAGATTCTAATAACTATGCTCGTAGGAAGCCTCCTTCCTAACACATACCGACTAGCTCCGACGTAGCTCCCTCTGCTTCTGTGGATCCTCCTCCACTTGAATGGCGCTATCCTTTGTGCGCGTGTGCTCGTACTCTGTCGGTAAGACTTGGTTTTTCTAACACGTTTTTCGTCTTATCATGCATTATCTTTTGCTGCAGAATACAAAAGGCCACTTACAATTTTATTATTTAATATTTTATTTTATTTTATTAATTCAAATTTTATTTTTATTTACTTAGTTTAGGATTCTAGTTATTTTTTAAATAAGGTTTAATTTTTATTTACTTCTTATTTAGGATTTTAGCTTATCTTAAGATTTTATTTTTATTACCTTAAATTTTAATTTCCTGTTAGATTAGAGTTTTAAACCTATAAATAAGAGACTTATTTGGTGTATTAATCAGAGTTGAATTAATAAAAAGTTGAGTTTTAAGGCTGTGGCCTTGTGTTATGGTTTTAACTCTTGTGCGCTATTTTCTACCATTCTTACTCTTTCCACGTGCTGCATCAATTGGTTTAGAACTTAGGCTTGAGATTCTACATCTTTTTTTATTTTTTTAATTTGATATGGAGCCAAAGAAGCTCCTATCGTCTTCTCGTGACTGGCATCACAACTTTAGTTGTTGCTGCCGCCACCACTTGCTCCCCAACCATCGCCATCATCGGCGTCGACGGCCTCCGGAGTCGCCATTGCCACTGCCACCGCCAATCAACGTCGCCACCGCCACCGCCAATCAACGTCGCCACTGCCACCGCCAATCATCGTCGGCCTCCTCGTCGACCATCGCCCTCCCTTCTCATCGATCATCCCCCTTCCTCCTTGTCGTTGCCTTTATTGACAATCCTCGTTCTCCTTCTCAACTCCTCGTCGTCGCCTTGCTGTCGCCGCCCCTCTTCTTCTTCCTCTACGTCATCTTCACCACCAAACGCCACCATTAGTCGTCGCCACCAATTGGCTAACGTTGCCTCACGCCATCGTTGCTGAAACCATCGCCGCCTTGCACCATCACCAACAGGAAACCTCAGACAATCTCTAGGAGCGCATAAGCTGCGAAGCAGAGAAGATCCAAATCTGTTCCAACTCGACCCACACCCGACCCATCTTTTTGGCATTAATCAACTAAACCCAAACCCTATGTGACCCCAACCCGACCCATTCTTTTTCCTTTTTTCTCCCCATATAGCCCAACCCAAACAAAAACAACACATTGACCTTTTTTTAAAACCCAGCCCGAAATAGCCCGGACATAAAAAAAGAAAAAACATTCCAACGCATTATTCTTAACCCACACCAAGCTGAGTCTACTTAGTTTTATGAACTTAAAACCAGCACATCCCTTAGCCGGCAAACAAATCTAGCCCAATCAGTCCCGTTTAGCTTAAAACAGAAAAAAGAAAAACCATATTCTCCACATTAGATCCAATAGCCTAGCCTAACCATGGTTACCAATGTTGACTTGGCCTCCAAATTTGATACTATGCATCATATTTTGCAAGCAATATGTAAAGATCAAAAGGTGTGTAGCGATAATCTAGCACACATGCGAGCTATCTTAGAGAAGTTGATCGTCATCTTGTTGCAAGCAAAAGGAGAGGAAGAGGCTATTGATTTGAAAATTTTAGGTGCTCCCCCAAATTTTTGTGCACTAATGCCGGGTGGAGGAGTCACAATTGATTGAGGTAGACAACAGTTTTAAACTCGACGTCTTAGACTTTAATGAGGACCATGATATTACTAGATTCTACCTCATTTCAAGAGATCAGTGATTCTGTTTTTCCTGCAACCATTGAATTGCAAGACATTCTTGTGCATAACACCGTTACAACCAATGAAGAGCCTCTTGCACATAATAATGCGTTCAACTCATTCTGCCTCACCGATGGCCGTCCAACAAGGGATGTCGACGAGCTCGACTTGATTGATATTCTTGGGGTTGAAGATTTTTTTTGGATTACCACATTAAGTTTTGTAGATCTTGTCAATCATTTCAAGATTCAAATCATATGGAACAAGACGAAACTGCTGTAGCTTCACTATTTAAAATACTTAATTATTTGGCATGGCATAGTATAGTATTTTAAGACGAACTCGAGGTTGAGTTTTTTTTTTCCAGTAGAGGAGAATGATGCCGTATACAAAAGGTTGCTTACAATTTTATTATTTAATATTTAATAATATTTTATTAATTAAGAATTTATTTTTATTTCCTTAGTTTAAGATTATAGTTATCTTTTAAATAAGGTTTTATTTTTATTTCCTTTTCATTTAAGATTTTAGCTTATCTTAATATTATATTTTTATTACCTTCGGATTTTAATTTCATTTTAAATTAGGGTTTTTGCCGTATAAATAGGAGGCTTATTTGATGGATTAATCAGAATTGAATTAGTAAAGAATTGAGTTTTAAGTTTATAGCCTTGTGTTAGGGTATCGATTCTTGTGCACTACCTTTCACTATTCTCACCCCCTTCATGTGCTGCATCATTACTATTTATATTTATTTTGAGCCTCAGTCATATGAAGAAGCTTGTACTGACCCAAATTGGGTCGATGCTATGTAAGTAGAATTAACTGTTCTTCAAAAGATTTGTAATTGAGATTTGGATCCATTGTCTGCTGATAAAAATCTAATTGGAACCCTATAAGATCAAATTAGTTACAAATGATTTTTCTCAGGAGTATGGGATTAATTATGAGGAAATGGTTGCAGTTGCGTCCAAAACGATTATAGTTCGTACTCTAATTTCTATTGCTGCAGTTCGTCAGTGGCTTCTATTTTAGTTGAATGTCAAGAATGCTTACTTCAATGGACATCTTAATGAAGAAGTCTATATGCGTCTTTGTCCAGGTCTCCCACATCCTATTGGTTCTGTATGCCTTTTTTGTCGTGCCTTTCATGGTTTGAAGCAGTTCCCTCATGCCTGGTATGACCGTTTTCGGTCCTTTGTTACCAGATTGGATTCACTCTTAATTCTCATGATTTTGTTTTTTTTCCTTTGCTACACTCCTGTTAGATTGGTTACTTTGTTATTATATTTGGATGACATGATTATCACTGGTTTTGATTTTGCTGCTATCTCTGAAGTGAAATAGCATTTGTTTCGTGTATTTGAGATAAAAGATTTGGATCCTCTGTGTTACTTTCTTTGTATAGAGATTGTTTCTTCCACTAAGGGTGATATTTTATCTGAACCAAAATATGCAAATGAAGTGATCGACCATGCTCGCTTCACTGATGATGAGGTTGTAGATACTTCCATGAGTTGCATGCCAAGTTGTCTATTTCTGATGGCATTGTTCTTGAGCATCCCATTGCCTATCAAGAGTAGGTTGAGTGTTTGGTCTATTTCACAATGATTCGTTCTGATATTGCATATGCCGTTCATGTGGTGAGTCAATTTGTTTTCGCTCCTTGCTTCACTCATTGGGTAGTTTTGCTTCGTATTTTGCATTATGTTCGTGGTACTATCTTTCAGAGCTTATTTTTATTTTCGTCTTCATCTTTGGCTTTTCGGGGTTATATTAATGCTAATTGGGTTGACGATGTGCCTAATTGCAAGTCTGCTAGTGGTTTTTGTATATTTTTTTAGTGACTTTCTCATATTTTGGAAGAGCAAGAAACAAGAAGATATTGCTCGTTCTACTGCTGAAGCTGAATATCGTCCAATGGCTTATTCTACCGCTGAGATTGTTTGGCTCTGATAGCTCCTTTCCGATTTGGATGTTTCTCTCTCCTTTCTTACCTCTCTCTAATATGATAGCAAGAGTGTCATCCAGATAGCTCATAACTCTGTCTTTCTTGAGCAGATAAAGTGTATGGAGAATGATTGTCAATTTGTTCGTCAGCATCTTCAGTTTGATACTATTGATTTTTTTTTTGTCTCCTTGTCGTTGTAGCTATCGATTTCTTCATCAAGACTCATACTTCTGCTCGTTTTGGTTCTTACTTAATAAACTCTCAATATCATTTGGTTTGCATCATGAGTTTAAGGGGTGTGTGAACATGTATTTTTTGGTTTTTTTTATTATTTGTTTGCTAACTAAATGGTAGTTTAATCATTAAGACTTATAGGGTTTATTTAGGCTTTGTTTATATATATTTTGTAATTCCTTTTTAGTGACTAAGCCCTTTATTAATAGCAATAATAATTTTCTTTCCTTCTTCTTTGCAATCATATACATGCCTGTGATTCCCTTTCTTTGGTTTCTTGGCACAATTTTGCTTGCTTGATCACTAATCTTCTTCCCTTTGTCTCTAGGTATTCAGTGATGCTGTCATATATATATGATTGATCCAATTTTGCTGTTATATTGCTTAAGTTTTCAGACTTAACATGTGGAGCCCTAGTTCTTGAGCTCAATAAATGGTTTTAGTTATCTCTTTATTGCTATTTCAAATCATTCAGCAGTAACCTTACTTTCAATGCTTTAGTGACGCAGCTTGCATTTGTATTAGTCGGGTCTGAAGCCTTAGTTTTCTGCTTTCTGCTTCAGGTTTTGGTAAACTGTTCATGTGCCTACTTCAAAATTTCTCTCTTTCCTGTAGATACGTGTCCATCTGCAGTACGTGGGCCATCCAATAGCCAACGACATGCTTTACCTTTCTGAAACTTTTTCTGATCGTTCTAATAAAGGATTGAGCGCTGATAGAGCTGCGGCTAAGTTAGCCCACTCTCTACTATCCATTCCTGATGAAGGCTGTTATGCTCTATCTGAAGAAACCTCCAAGGAGGATTTTACCATTGATCCTATGTGTACAAACTGTCCCAATTTGGCTCCTAAAGGGTAAGAAACTTGTCTCTAAGAGCTTGATAATATGTGATAAACTATTAGTTGCTGGAGGAGTATCTGTCTAGTTTTTTGTGGTTTTCTTCAAACAGAAGTTTTGTCTACAATGTGAGTTTGGTTTGTTTGTTACATTGTTTTATTACATATGTTCTTATTTATTTTTGAGGGGGTGGAAGGGTGGTGCTTGAACTTGAGGATTAGAGGTTTGGCATGCTTCAAGAAAGTTGAAGATATGGAAAGACAATAGAACTTGATTTTAACATTATGCAATCCTGGACCATAGAGGATGATGGGATATTCTCGTCAGTTAAGTTGTTCAAAATGAATAGTAAGAGCGGATTGCCGAATTGTATCTAGTGGTAGCCTGCTAGGAAAGAATTTTAATAGTTTAATACCTGTATATTGATAAAGGTGATCCTAAAAGCTGGAGAAACTTTTGTGACATCAAAGTGACGCCGCATCTGAAAAAGAGAAGTGGAACAACTACTACAGTGTGAAATAGAAGTATCAGAAAGCATGGGATAGATTTATACCTTCATTTTTGTTTCTTAAGTGAGCATTGTAAAGGTTTAAAAAGTATAAAAGAGCAGCAAAGGGTTCTATTGACTTAGAGAAAGCATACATGGTGTCGTTATCAGAAAGCAGTGGGAAAGTCATACTGAATGATGATTGTTAGATATAGCTTAATCTACATTTAATTGTGTGGATTACCCTATAGTTGCTAATCATTGAATCCGAGTGACCATACCAACACCTCCGGGGCACACGGAATGACTTTTCTTTCGAGTGGAATTGTGCACATTATGCGTAGATGAAAAAACTAAAATGGTCTAGTGCTCTCTTGTTACTTAACTTGATATACATGTCTTCGGCTTCCACTGACAGTTTATTCCTTCAAGTGCAGATATGATGGACACGAGGAAGGTCTATGGCTACATTGTGCTCGATACACCGGACCTGGCTGGACTTATGAATGTCCATATCCAGATTGGGCACTGCTAGACTAAAATTCCGCCCCTCAATTTGATAAGTTAAAAGTTTTGTGAAAATTGTGGTTTTCTCCCCGCTTTTCTATATCAATTTGGTGTAAAAATATAACGTGGTGAATACAATTTTCCATTATGTGAAAAAGAATTACTCATTTGAGTGGTGAGTGTTTTGGTTTTATGGGTTCTGCACAAGTCCTGTGGCCGAATGTTGTGGAGTGCCAGATTTCTCCTCGTTTTAGTATTTACAATATACAAGTGTCAACTGGAATCTGCCAGGTAACACAGTAGTTTAAGGTTGGCAATGAGACCAACTATAAATTTAGAAGTTTTGTGTTCGATTTCTGTTGGAAGTTCTTTGATTTCTCTTATACTTGTGATTTGCATGTGATTACAGGTGCTCAAAGAGGTTTACCTTTCAGGGGTAAGTTCTAAGGGCTTGTCTTGAGGAGTTCCTCCATTAATCCCAAAAAAAAAAGAAGAAAAATGAATAATAATATTTATGCCAGCTACTGACTTACTGTAACTTCTGAAAAATGATATCTGATGAATTGGAAAATGGAGAATATGATTTGTTATCTTGATCGTTGATTTCCTTTATATGACAGCAATGGTGAGAAATCATTTTTGGTTAGTCATGTTGTGCTGATGGGAAGGGAAATAACTCAGTACAAGGTGGGTTTGTAGAAGCAATGTTCTAAAATGAATAACATGGCACATGGGATGTCTAATATGCCCGTGTGGCTGTATTCTTGAAATTTAATTTGCACCAAGGGGAGTTTTTCACTAAAACCTAGTAGATTTGTACTTTGAACTTATGTTTCCAAATTAAGGTAAAATTTAAAAGCTTTGTTTTGCCATTGGAACAATATAAATTATAGTTGAAAAGATATGATTATGGTTTTTAATAACATAGTAGAGTTGTAAATATTTGTTAAATGTTATAGATTTATAATTTAAAATAATAAAATTTATATTTATTGATTTAAAATAAAAAGTTAAGCACATCGTTTTGAACTTTTAATTTTTTTTGTTGAATTACAAGTTAAAAGTTATAATTTAGCTAAGAGTAAAGACTCCCCACAATTTTATGAGATAAAAAGTGGAATTCACAAAAATTTTATGTGGTAAATGTAACATGGAATTTAGAAATAAAATAAAGAAGGTAATAGCAAAATAATAATTAATTTCTACCTATAATTTTAAAAAATAAATAAATTTTGCCACTATTCCATAATTCAGCCTAAATGATTAAAAACTTTCCAAACACTTTTCTTTTTTATTTATTTATTTATAACTTTTTACAGCTTTTCTTGAAAATTTTTATGTAGTATGTGAGAAGATTTTTCATGTCGAAGTGCTTCGAATTTAATTTTTTTTTAAAAACTTATTTATTTATTTATTTATTTGAACAATCAAGTAAGTGCAAGGGATCTTTATTCATGTATAATGTGCAATATTTTTTATATGGTATATTTAATTTTTTGGTCAAAAATAATGACTAGTGAGTTAATTATTAGATTACTAAAAAATGTATCAATTTCTTTTCCATAACCTAGTAAAACAATTGTTAATCAATAAGAAAATAACACACTGACAAATATGTAACAAAATTATTTAATGAAATGACAACCCACTTTGAAAATTACTAATAACAATATATTGGGTTAATTTTAAAATTTTTCTCTAAATTATCATAATTTTTTTATTTATCTCTCAATTATTAGGTTCCGTTTGTTTCAATGTAAAATATTTTTGAGTAAAATATTTTACCTATTTTTTGGTGTTATGATTAACAAAATATAAGTAAAATATTTTACAACATAAGCTAAAATTGTTTTCTTTTTAAAAAATTGGTAAGTCATTTTGGAAATTCATCTGTTAACCTCTTTCAACACATCTTTCCCCTCCTGTTTTATTTTATCTACGCCCCCGTCAATAAAAGATAACAGACGATATTTTCTCTGATTTGCCTAAGAATGAAATAGTTAAGTAACAAAAAGCAGGTTCGAGATGAATCGGACGAGTCGGAGTTGGATTTGCCTGAAGTGAAGAGACTAAGAGATGATCTCTTCGTTAACTTCGACAACTCAGATCTCGACACCACTAGTCCCGATTTGGATTCGTTCATGAAGAGTTTCGAGGAAGAGATCTCCACTTCGCCGCCTCCGGTGGCGATCCTCGACTTGGCGTCAGAATCCGACGAGTCTCAGTTGGAGTTAGGCTTTCCTCTCGAAGTATCCGACGACGAGAAGTCATCGCCATTGTTTTTCTTAATTTGGGGCTCAAACTAGATGAGTTTGAGCGGTTGTACACTGTTTTGATTCTTTTGGAAAGAAAAATAAAAAAATTAAAAAAAAGAAAAAGGAAAAAAATTAAATTGAACAATAGAACAAAAAAATTTTAAAAATATTTTTCATATGTCAACCGAACATTAGAAAATAAAAATAAAAAAGCTAAATTTTGTAAAAATATTTTACATACAAAATATTTTATATCAAAAAATATTTTACTTTGAAACAAATAGAGTTTTAATTTACTTATTTCGTTCTTCAATTATCTAATTTAGTTTTATTAGGCTAAATTTAAATCCATCGGCTACTTAACTAACGAAAAATAACTTTGTAATTTTTTTTTAATCTATTTTTTGTAAACAATTCGTGCATTGTAAAAAGACGAAAATTTAAGTGTGCTAATGAAAATGTAATTAAAAGATTGATGAAAGCTATCTTTTAATTGTACAAACAAAAAGATAATTAACAAAAACTTAATTAACGAGAATGTAATGGCCAGTAGTTAAAAGGTGGATGAAAGTTATTAATCTTTTTTTTCCTCTATTCTATTTTATTTTGTTGTATATAAAAAATTATTTTTTCACCACAAGCAACAAAATAAATGTTTTACTCAGAAAATAAGTGAGAATGGATATAGAACTGTTTTTCGTTAATTAAACAAATAATAATTTATAATTTGACAAAGTAAAAATAAATTAAATACTTAAGAAACAAAATTAATAAGATCAGTAGTCAGAGAATGAAATAAATAAAACTTAAAATTGTTTAGGAAATAAAATTGAAATGAACCTTTATGCATTTTGAAAAACGATAGGTGTATTGATTCGAATACAAAATTAGATACTCTTGATCGGAATACAAAATTAGATACTCTTGGATTGAATTTTATAGTTGTGTAAGATTTATTCCGTATTGGAGAAATGTGTCGAATCTGTTGGTGTTGGTGGGAATAGATGTGGTAGAACTCATATAATCCATTAAGAGAAGTTTTGGGATGCTTTTCCTACCACTCTGATTTTCTCTCCTACCAAAGAGGCAAGGAAGAAGAACCACAAACATTCCGAACTCTGCAAGGATCGCCACTTTCTCTCGTACTTCTTCCGTCACGGTCCGGACCGGAGCCTTAGTTGGAAGCATGAGATTCATCGTATTTCGGAGCAGGCCTCGTCTCTCTGTTGCCAGATTCCTCTTCATCTGTACTCTCTTCACCATTGCCGGTCTTTTACTACTCGACCTAAGCTCCATTGATGCCCCGATCGGGTTTTCTGTTCCGGCCAAAACCCTAACTGAAGCTGTCAAGCCAGTGAATCCCGTGACAGTAAATCGAAGCTCTCCGGGTCTCCGGAGGCCTTCGGTTCAGTTCTCCTGTGCGACGGTTGAAGAAATGGGGGAGGAGGCTGTTTTCGAGGAAGCAACTTGGAAGGAAAGCCTCGGAGTTCGTGGAATCATTCGCGACCATTTCGAATTTTACGGTACGTTCGGTTTCTTTCTTTCTTTGGTTGCCGAGAAAACGGAGGAAAACTGGGAAGGTAAAGAAACGAAAAGAAAATTGAAGGACAAGTTTTGATTTTGAAGGCTATGATGTCTTTATTGTATTCAGTTTCCCTTTGCCAGCACACTAGTGTCAGATCGCGTCCAAAGCTAGGTTCATGTGCTTGGTGCTTAATGGAACTCCGATGAGCGTGATCTGTTTGAGATTTGGTGGTTCATTTTTGGCTAAAAATGGCCATTCACATTGGCTTTTGTCACGTGAGTTCCATAGTGATTTGCCAATATTTGTGTGTTCAGTTAACCTCATTACTAATTTTGATTGGGAATTACTTCTAAACTGAGTATATCGTTATTAAGATTCAGTTTCCGATAACAAATAAACCTTATCACTTGAGACTTGGGTCTTTGTAGTTATATGATTTTTTTCTTTTGTAGACCCAAATCTTTATTTATACTACTGAGTTTAAAATTGGAGGAATGACTGTATTTGGTTCAACTGTAGTTGGCTGGAGTTGTAGTATAATAGTGTATTTGATGGGACTCTGGAGCTTCATGGGTTTGAAGGGCATAGGAGCTCTGGTGAATTGCATTTTTCTTGATTTGAATAGTGGATTTTTGTTGAGAATATACCTTTCCGTAAGTAGCATGGATACGGACATGACGACATGGATACAATGACACATTGATTTTCTTACAACTTAGGACATGACACATCAAGGACACTAGAAATTTATATTTTTTTGCAGACCATATAAATGAAATATATAAATAATTTATTCAAATATAATAAATAATATGTAACATATTACTTATTAAATTTAAAAGATATATTTCCATTTATAAATATTTCAACACATATTGAGTGTGCTTAAGTTGTGTTTTGAAGAATCAATAACATTGTTACTATGAAAAGATTCATCATATATAACATGTTCGGAGAGTTCAACAAGTGTTATCGAAATATTTGCAAAGTGATGAGAAATTGTATTGTATTATAAATTTTATTTTTTAAACAAAGGCACGTTTAAGAAGTGCCATGGTGTGTTGGTGTTCGACACGACATGCTTCCTCCATGGTGTTCTGCCACATTTGGTTGTTCAACCAGGCACGCTTTCTTCTACTTGCTAAATTCAATAATTCTACCCACGTCTGTGAGTACTGCATTCAACTCTTTATTTCTCTATGCTTTGTTTGCTAAATTGGTAGTGGTTAAAAGAGAATTGGAAACTAATGAGAAAACAGAAACGTGCATTCAAATGAAATGAAACACTCGTCACCTTATGGGAATCCACCATTAAAAGCGCAAAACTCACCACCAAAAGGATTTCACTGAAGGGATAAAAGTTGAAATGTGGAGCAACCCTCCAAGCATAGGTAGCTTCCAAACGATAAATCCTTGTCGATTTAAGTAACGAACCTGAATGTAGGCTTGAACACACAATACGAGACATAATAAGGACTACTTAGGAGCCATAGCTTCCTTTAGATAACTCCAATTTGTTTACTGTTTGAAGCATCTGAAATTACGTTCATGTATCTTTCATACGGAAAGATTCCTATGCCTTTCAAGTGGCGTTAGGGGTGTAAAAACGGCTCGAGGCTCATGGGCGACCCATAGCCCGTCACTGTGCGGCCCGACTCGGCCCATACTGTGCATTTTTTGAGCTTGAGCCACACCCCAAGCCCGTGGAACGACCCGCCTCGCCCGCCCAAAAGCCCGCCACAGGCCCGGCCTTAGACCCGCCACTAGGAAGAGGGAGCCTCCGGTGGGTGTGTAAGGTTATGTTAGGTTAAGAAAGAAAAAGAGAAACAGGGCACTGCACCCCCCCTCTTGCCATAGACACTGCCCCTTCACCGGCGCCGACGCACTGCCACCGGCGACGCCAACGTCAGCGCCACCTCCCGCTGACGCCGCTTCACCTGCTGCCCCTCCCTCTCTCTATTTCGTCTCTTTCTCATCTCGCTCTGTCCATATATGTGTGTGTGTGTGTGTATCACTCTCTTACCACGTTTTCAACTGTAAGCCGCCGCAACCACCACCGCCAGCTAGCGGCGATGCCACCGCCACCGCAGACCCCCTCATTGCCGACGTGCTCTCTCTCTCTCTCTATATATATATATATATATATATTATAAGCAAGGCTTGCCCGGGATCGAGGCTCGATTTCGAGGCCCGAGCCCGAGCCTAAGCCCGAGCCTTTTACTCCTAAGGCCTGGGCCGACCTTCGGACGAAAAAGTCCAGTCCGGCCTAGCCCCAAGATTTGGCGGGAGCCTGCTGGGCCCGGGCCGGGCTTGGCCCACCCGGTTCATGCCCGGGTCGGGTCCAAATTACACACCCAAGTGGTGTATTATTCGTCTACAGAAAATGGTAGATGAATTTATTTGATCTTGTCCTTGGATTTGGAATTGATGAAGCTCTTCATGCATAACTTGAGACACTTTGGTGTCATAAACTCATACTCATAATTTACAGTTTGGTGTCATAAACTCATAATTTACAGTTTTGATCATAAAGAATACAGATGTAATTTACATTACACATTTGAAGTTATAGAAATGTAGAGTTACCTCATGTTTTTGATTCAGTTACATGCCTTATCAATATCTCCATGATGTCTTGTGCTTTTACTTTTACTTTTACTTTCACTTTTACTTTTTTTTTTTTCATATTCAGCATACAATTGTGAATGAACGAGTGGAGTGCCACATAATGTGATGTGCTTCTGCTGTGTATACTCTTGATTCCTTCAATCATTTTCCCATGAATAGTTTTACATTTGCATTAGTGCTTGCTAACGTCTTACATGTGCCTTATTAAGAGGAAACATTGCAAACCGACTATCCTCGTATTCAACAAGATGAACATCTGGATATTAACAAGATGAACGTCTGGATATACATATAGACATATATTTAGTTATTAACATGTTCATTTCCTGTCTTGTCATGTCCTTAAGTTTCTTTCTTTCTTTCTTTCATATTTTTAAAAAAATGCCATGCCTCCATTTTGTGTCGTATTTAATCTCCCTTGTTCATATTTATGCTTCTTGGTTGAAGAATACGGTTAAAATGTAGAAAACAAAAGAAGAAACTGTTGGTTTTCTGAATCTATATTCGCATATTTATTATGTCAGAATGCTGCTTTTGAAATTGCTAGTAAGAGCTCCCGTGTGGGAAGCTAGTACAGGGATATGTTCAGGCACTTAAGGGGAGAGATCATTTGGACTCTAGATTTCAATGAAGCATGTGAAGTAGAGCAGCCTAATGGCACTGAGAGACATCCTTTATTTTTACACGACAGTGGCTTCTTCTGACATCACACATGGGAATCGCTTACATTTACACTGCTATTTTTCTTTGATGATCTTCTATTTACATGGGTTTTCTTCCATTTGATATTTAATACAGGATGGCAACTGCTGAAAGCTCTCATACTATGTCCTTCAGTGGCATCAAAGCTTTGATCTTAATCATTTTTTCCCCATGAATGCATGCCTAAATGACAGAGGGTTGTCTTGATAGAGCATTATCATAAATGTGGTCCTATAAATCATGGATCTTACGTCTCAACATGGATTATAAAGCCGTACCCCTGCATTTTAAGGATAAATTCTAGAACAGGAAGGAAAAAGCACACGGGGTTATTTGTAAATTGAAATTCTGAAAGCATGCGATGTAGCTTTCCTTTTTCCTTTAATTAGCAGAGAGCATGAATTTCATGGCATGGAGGGAACCCTTACCTTCCATTGCTCTGTCTTGGTGATGGACGAGCTGACTAGGCTGCTGACCAACACACTTGTTTTATCCAGTTTGGATATTTTCTTTTAATATTAGGCCCATGGTAGCCGCAACATGTGCCGGGGTTGGGAGGTGGTTGGTCATTGCTAATTTGTTATAGCTGCAAGAGGCAACATTTCTGATGTTGCTTGTAGATAATATTACTGTCTTCAATTGGCCGAGAAGGTAATGTTACCCACGCGGTTGCTTTTATCCTTTAAGGTGTACACAGCTTATCAGTCAACTTCAGAAATCCTAGTTGATTTGGATCCTGGAGGTCACTGGTAGTGGCAGTTGCAGTAGGCCTGGAACAAAACTTGAATGCAAGACTTCTGACCAGTCTTTTGGGTTTACTTCTATAATAATATTTTAAAAAGTTAAATCTATCTATCTTGGGGTCAGTTGAGAGGTTCAATACAAGGTTAAAAAGTTGGAAAATGCTGTATTTTTCTGGGGAAGGTAGGTTACCCTAAAAAAATTACATTTTTAGATTGCCTTTGTTCTTTGCTCATATTCACCATTGCGGCTTCTTTGATGGGAGTCTTGAGAAGCTCTACAGGAATTTTCTTTTGGGAAGTTGGATGATGATTTCAAGTATCATTCAATAAGATAGAATGTTGCTTTCTCTCCCTTGAAGGGGCTTTTCAACCATCTGTTTGAAGCTTGATATGTCTTATATATGGGCAGTTTGTGGAGAAGGGTGGTAGATGAAATTTAGAGGAAGTAATAATCCACGTGGAGTCAGCCCCGAAAGGACGGGTGGACTATTTGAAATTTGTTAGTTTTGTAGCAGGAAGTGCAAGAGTCAGTTTCTGACATGATATTTGGTGGTGATGATGTTCTGAAGTTGGTGTTTGCAGGCCTCTTTTGTTGCCCTGTGAACAAGGAAGCCTTAAAAAATAGAGTATACGAGTTTCATGAGAGTTGCTTGTGCGGTTTTCTACATATAGGAAGTGCTTTATAGGATTAGGAGGGTGTTCAGACCATATTTCTTTGGGATGTTTATGATACTGCTACTTTGGGAGTTTTATGGAGGTGAAAGCTTCCAGAAAAGATCTTTAGGTTGTATGGACTTGTGAGTGTAGATGGTGTTCCCTGCTGTCATTGGAATGGCACTTGGCATGCCAAAATACATTTTGAATTTTTGCCCCCACGGGAAGCTTTGAGGATTTTCTCAACAATTGATGTTACTTGTTTAAGAACACGAAGGAGAGCGTAATCATCTTCTATTGAATTGTAGCTTCGCAAGAGATCAACAATCGCCTTTTGCTTTCTTTTTGTAGTTCTTGCTTCGTCCCAAGACCATGGGTGAGGAGTTGGGTTTCTGTCTTTAGGAATTATGTTAAAAGCTGGCTTAGGCAGGTGTTGAAGGCTGCCCCATTGTGTCTATGGTAATTGACAGATTTTTAAAGGTTTTAAGTTCTCAGTTCATAAGCCGAAGCGTTTGATGCTCATTTCTTTGTATTTTTGGCTCTCGATAGGATTCTTGAACTATAGATTCTCTTGTAGATAACATAGGTAGTTGGTGTTGAAGAGGACTTGACATGGCATTCTGGAAGATGGTGGCCACTTCAGTGGTTAAGGACCACTGGAGGTGTGGGAGAAAAGAGTTCGCGGCAGCCTAAGGAAGAGAGAGGGGAGGATGGCAATGGAGAGGAGCAGCTCTTAGCCGGAGAGATGGATGGTCAACTGGAGGTCATTTTACAGATGCATGGAGAGGAGCAGCTCTTATCCAGATACCTATATATATTTATGTCATGAGTTTTCATTTGGACAGTCAATATGTAGGAAGCACCACTTCATGTCGCTTTCTAGTGAGTTTTAATGTAAAAAATAGCTATTGTTGTCCCATCAATCTGTATTTTCACTGTGCTCTATTTAATTTTTAAAATAATGTTTAGAACAACCTCCTTCTTCTTCTTCTTCTTCTTACATTAATGTATTGACAATCTTTGATGCCGGGAGAACATAAACGTGTCCGTTTGTCACTAGTCGATACATGTTTCTATTTCAGGAGCTCCTAGAGTTAGAGGGCTGCCGCCAGAGCAGTTCTGTAAACAAGGTTTTGTCTTGGGGAAAGCATCAGAAGCAGGTTTCGGAAATGAAATGTACAAGATATTGACTGCTGCTGGATTGTGTATCATGTTAAATCGGTCACTCATCATCGGGCAAACCAGGCATATTGGTTCTTTCTCTGGCCTTTCTTTGTCTCTTCTTCTTCTTCTTCTTCTTCTTCTTCTTCTTTTACTTGTATTTGTTTGTTTCTATATATATATATATTGGTAATACCACTACCTATAGCTTGGCGGGTGTATATTACTAAGTTGAGCTGGGAAAATTACTACAACACCCACTTCTTGTTGGTAGTGGTTGTGGCTGCTGCAATTTGCTATTGATGTCTTAACATGTCACTATTACAAAACTTCCATCATCTTATTTATCAGTTGGTTTTACATGAAACTATTCCGTCACTAATAGATAAATGGCATTAAGGTACTTTTGCTGACTAATAATGTACTTCCATACTGCAGGGGGAAATTCCCATTTGAGAGTTATCTTTCATATACCAACCTTGCTTTTACTTTGAAAGAAGTGAAGCATCTATGGAGATTGAATGACTGCTTGGGGAAGTATGGGAGACGTCTGGTTGTGAGAACTGATGATTTTGAGAAGCCCTCGGAAACCAACGTCCTGTGCAGTAATTGGAGACAGTGGAAACAGCCAATCATATGGTAAAGTGAGAACATCATTTTGGCTTTGGATTTATCAGTTTTCATCCTTTATCACGAGGGTTCCTGCATCAGGTTCCAAGGTACAACAGATGCTGTAGCCACGCAGTTTTTCTTGAAGAATATACACCCTCAGATGAGGAGTGCCAGTTCTGCTTTATTTGGGAAGACTGAACTTCTTCAGTCTAGACCCAATATATTCGGAGAGTTGATGCGAGTAATCATATCTCCTTCAATAAGTGTTGAAGAAGCAGTCAACTGGGTGCTTAACGGAGGTCCTGATCCTCATCTTGCCCTGCACATGCGCATGCTAATGAACAGGTACTTGATCGAAACTGCTTGTATTTGACTGTCACATCTTAATTTTGGATATCGGTGGCCTGTTCCTACATTATTACTGGCCAACATGCTGATCTGGTATTATGGGTGCAACTCTGCTTGACCACAGTAATTTGGTTGGCTTATTCTAGGTCTCCACGAGCAGTAACGGCGTCGTTGAATTGTGTTAAAAAGGCCCTGCTTAGAAATTGCCCGCAGGTGTTGAGACCCCGTGTCGTTATAGTATCTGATACACCATCAGTTATCAATAATATTAAACCAAAGCTGCAGGAATTTGCAGAGGTAAATGTACTGATTTTCATTAGCAGCATACATCATACTTGGATCTTTTATGTTGTATGCAAACCTTATAAAGAATCCAATCTTCCCTCTTAATTATTTGCATCAAGCTCTTTTCTTTCTCTGCCAGGTGCTTCATTTTGACTACAACTTGTTCAAAGGAAATGTTTCTGCTGAAACACCAATCAGAATGCAAGAGTTGGATTTTAGAGTGAAAGACTGGGGACCGGCACCAAGGTGGGTTGCATTTGTGGACTTCTTTCTTGCTTCGCGTGCTAAACATGCTCTTGTTTCGGGGGCCCACAGACGAGTTGGAACCACCTATGCACAGCTTATTGCGGCACTGGCGGCGGCTCACCAATTTGGTATGTAGATAGGTAGCCTATGTTATATTGACTCGGGTACGAGTGTGTGTTTAAGCGTCGGATTTATTCAATTTTGACATTGGAATACGGCAAAATATTTGTAGTCCTTATCATGTTTCTTTCATTTTTTGAGGTGAAAGATATTTGTAAGATTCCATTAAGCATTTCATGCGGAGTTTATGCATAATTTTATGGTAACTTTGAATTACTAGATATGCTTAAATGTCCAAGTAAAAGTGTCATACATAAATTTCATAAGTTCATTCGAGTGTGGAGTGTCCGGCTATAGGGCTGCCGTGACACTTACAGGTGTACGCTATATTATTTTTATTCACATTTTGTTAATTTTTTTGTTTTTTTCTCTCAGATGAAAACCATGCTGCAAATTTCTCTTTCTTCAGCAGTTTCCAGAGTAATTTGTTGGCAGAAGGCTTGCAAAAACAAATCGGATGGGGACATGCCTGGAATAGATTTGCAGGTCCATTGAGTTGTCATGATCAACAGAATCAGTGTGCACTCACGCCCCTTCTTCCTCCCGGCTGGTGGGACGGGATTTTGCAATCGCCTATTCCACGAGATGTACACAGATTGGAAATGTACGGTGTTAAGCTCACGGGTTTTGGTACTGTTGATGAAAACCATCTCCATTCTTTCTGTAGGTTGAGGAAAGATACCGTGAAAACCATGTCAGTTGCTCACAAGTGTAGCGGCTTGACTTGTGCTTAATTTTTGAATAGTATGAAAAAACCTTAACTCCTCACCATGCTCTGGACGTCGGAAAGGCAAAGCAGCATTTGACCTCAAGTTCTTTGGAACTCACTTCATGTTAGATATATGGTTTGATAATATATTGCAATCTGTTGGCATTCTATTTATTTTGCCTTCACTTAAAAAGTAGTGTTCCAATGAAGGTTTGGACTCACAATTTTTTATTATTGAAAACCCACGTCTAAAATTCTTTAACCTGCCTTTTCCCTTTTTATTTTTAATAATTTCTTGATCAGCTAAATAATTGGTTCAAGATTAGACGGAAAGAGGAAGGAAAGGATCATCTATTCTGAAAATTACGTGTCTCTTAGTTCTAATGTATTGAAAGCTGTTAGGTGTGTGTTGAGATTTATGTACCTTGAGATTTTTATATAATTCAACAACTTTCGTTGCGTAGGAACAGAGGAACATGTAATTTTTGTAACAAAGAATTCCAGGCTCGTGTGAAGTGATTCCAGCTTTGGTTTTGGCCGATCCAAAAAGAGAAACAAAAATCAACAATTTTGGCCAATTCCAACTTGGGATTACCAGCCGCATGCTAGTTTTGTTTTGTTTTGTTTTTCGTTTTTTTAATTTTTATTTCTACACCCAGCGTGCAAATTTAGAATCCAAAATTCAATTTAATGAGATCATAAGTGTTCATATCAACCCTAAGGAGTTGGTCTTAAGATTTGAGAGTTTGTTCTCTCTAAGGTTTTAGGTTTGTAACTTTTTTAGTGTTATTAATTTTTGTAAGATTAGTTTATATGAGATTTTTATTTTGATTTTAATTGAATTCTAGCTAATGCATGGTGGGATTGATTCTCTAATAATTAATCGAGATACGTGTAAGTTAACTTGGGTACCTTGATCAAATCATGCTAAGTCTTTGTTCAAATCAGTTGGAAATAAATATTTTTACATCATTTTACTACTTTAAAAGTTATATTTTTAGTTAGTTTTAGAAAGTTTATATATTTTTTTAATACGGCATTTCATGTCAATTTAGGTTTATCTCTCTTTCTAATGTTTTTATTACTTATAATCTTATTTTTTTTAATTACTGCATCAATTGGTTTACGTTGTATGTATTTAAATTACTTGAATTTATTTTTTTTCAACTTGTTCTCAATTAGTGCAATTCTTACCATTTCACAAATCTTTTTATTCCTAATTTTATCTTTTCTAGTTTTACTGTACATCCACCTTAATATTCTTATTTTCGTGATACGCATTTTATTTATTTGATTTTTCTAAACAGTTTAATATTCTGTTCCATATAAAATCGCTAGTCTAATAGCTGTTTTATAACATTTTTATTTTAATCTTGTAGGTATCCGTTGATTATATAAAACTCTAGAAGCACTCATCTATTTGAGTCAACTAACTTTGATTTTATAGGTTACATTATTTGTAACATCTCTATTTTTGTTGATAATCAAGCCTAGATAATTAAAATATTTACTCTTATGTATCACTTGGTTTTGAATATTTACTTTTTCACTATTTATTCTTCTATTACTGCAAAAATTATATTTTATATATTCAATTTTGTCTTTATTTATTCGAAACCATTTTGATTTCAAAACTTTCTTTTACATTTCTAACTTAGCCTTAATCCCACTCTTAGTCTTTTGCACTAAGATAATGTCATCGGCAAACAATATACACAATGGGATCTCATCCTGAATATGTTTAGTCAATTCATCTATAATTAAGGTAAAAAGATAAAAACTCAAAATCGACCATTGGTGCAATTTTACTGTAATTGAGAATTTACTTGTTTTTTCTATTGCTAATCTAATTATCGTGACGGCTTTATCATACATGTCTCTTAACACATTAATGTAACTTTTTGTCATTCTTTTTCTCTCTAATGCCCACTATATTATATTTTTAAGCACTTTATTATAGGTTTTTTTCTAAATCTATAAAAATTATATGAAGATCTCTATTGTTTTCTCTATACTTTTCTATTAATCTCCTTAGTAAGTGAATTACTTTCATAGTTGATATAGTAGGCATAAAACCAAATTAATTTTATGACAATGCTGTTGTTAGTCTTAGATGATGTTCAATCACTCTTTTTCATAACTTTATCGTATGACTCATCAAGTTAATACATCTATAGTTGTTTTAATTTTGAATATCACATTTATCTTTATATATAGGTATTAAAATACTCTTTCTCCACTCTTCGGGCATAGAGTGATGGACAAATCGATCAGGATTGATGACCAATCGACCAGTCTGTCAAATGGGTGGATTGGTCTATTTTGAAATTGCATTATTTAACTTACAAGGGTTGCGGCCGGTGATGTATTTTGACCTATTTTTTCTTATAAATTGAGCCTCAAGCATTATTCTTGTATATTTTCCCAAAAAAATTAGTAAAAGGTGTGAGCCTGTAGACGTATGCACAACTTGTCCAAGTATGTAAATCTTCGTGTGTCGTGTTCTTGTTTGTTTTCTTGCTCGTTTTTATTCTTTTGTGACTTTTAGATGATTTAAGAGGCTTGTGGGCGGAATTATTGTTGATTAATCCCCAACAACTGGTATCAGGGTTCTGAGTTTTAGAGGTTAAAGAACACAACATGACAGAAGAAGAAAAGATTAAGATTGAGAAGTTCAATAGCTCCAACTTCGGCTTCTAGAGGATGCAGATCGAACATGTTCTGTGTAAAAAGGACTTATATCTTCCCTTGATCAGGGAGAAGTCGAAAAAGATGCCGTAGGAAGAATGGGAAGTATTGGACCGTAAAGCCCTAGGAACCGTGCGATTAAGTCTCGCAGCATCGGTAATATCTAACTTCGCAAAGGAGAAGACGACAACAAATTTACGAAAGGCATTAGAAAAGATGCACGAAAAACCCTTAACATTAAACAAGGTATATTTAATGAAGGCGTTATTTAACTTAAAGATGACGGATGATGCCATCGTTACTGAGCATCTCAACTATTTTAATACAATCACCAATCAATTTGAATCAGTGGGTATTGATTCTTCTAATGAAATCAAAACTCTACTCATTTTATCTAATTTGCTAGAAAGCTTGAATGGCTTGGTTGTGGCGATCAGTAACTTCTGATGATTAGCAAAGTTGAAGCTGGAAGGTGTTATTGAATTTATTATGGGAGAGGAGTTATGTAGAATAATAGTGGGTGAGGGGTCAATATCAAGGTTGGCTTTGAACACCGGGCAGATGGAGAAAGAATGACAGAAAAAATAGAAGGGTCCGGGAAACAACATATCCAAGTCACGGGAAAGATCACAGTCATGGGGTGGCGGCAAAAATATAGTGACTGTTGAAACTGTATAAGGTCACTTCAAGAAAGACTGCAAGGCTAAGAGAAAACAAATGGATGACACAAGTCAAGGAGTAAAGCTACGATAAACGTTACTAATGATGGGAACGTCGATAATTTGATTTGTGCTTTAAATTTTAGAACTGAATTTGAATTATTGACTCAGAAGTATCATTCCATGCTACTCCTCGCATGGATATACTACATAGTTATGCGAAGGGCAATTTTAGAAAGGTGTATTTGGGTGACGACAAAGCTCGTAATATTGTTGAAAAAGGTAAAGTGCAAATCACACAAGCCAACGATACAATATTAGGTTAAAGGAAGCTAGATATGTGCCTAGTCTGATAAAAAACTTAACCTTAGTGGGCCAGCTGGCAGAATTTGTGATTGTGATGTTGTTTAGAGGAAATTCCTAAAAGATGTGCAAAAGGCTATTAGTTTTGGCCCAAGATAAAAAGGAAGGTACTTTGTGTGACGCTCCGTATTTTGGGCAAGTTAAGACATACATAAGTATAATTAAAGGAGATATTCTAACTATTTATTCATAGTTATATATGATAAATAATATATCATTAAGAGTTTTAGAATGATTAAAATTACATAACGTTTACAGTTTCACAAAAAATTAACAAAAATTACAATAAGCACATGAAAACTGAACAAAAAGGAATAAAATGTGAAAATTCATTTCCTTAGCTAACATTGTCAAGGTCCGCTGGCTGCCGCCACTTACCTTGTTATTCAAAAATTTCTTCTTTTTCGAGAGCGATTTTCTCACAGAACTCACAAACCTTCAAACCAGTAGAAAACACTCCAAACCTTCTAACCAAACTCACAACAAAATATTTCACAACACAAATCATTTAACACGCAGTACAATTTAAAGTCAAAGAGACAGATAAATTTGACAATTATAGTATGACAAGCATATATAAGAACAAGTGTACAAGTATGTGATGCAATAGATGCGATACAAGTGCCCAACTCGACATATACCCATAATCATAACATGAATTTCACGACGAAAATTTTCAGAGTAGACTTTATGGGAGTTGAACACAAAAGCCATCATCGCGCCTAGTTACGAATAGTAAATCCTTCACCTAAACTTCATGCCACAACTGTTTTACTTAATGGCAACGATGTGGGGTCCGAGCCCCCTTCGGGCCACCAAAACAATTTACCTATATATAATAAATCGGTTTGTCCACCTTAAGACTCGTGATACCTTTGTCGGTGTCAACCAAAAGTCTAAGCTATCGAAATCAGAATCCTTGTGACGAACTTGTAGTGCCCAACAATTCCAATTATACAATATTTTTCATTGAAATCAAAATTTCGTACACCGGGAACGTACCCAGGGTGTTCACAGGGAATATATCCCAAAATAGTTACAAAAATGGTTATTAAGGACGTCCTAGACTTAGAGCCGCGAAAAGAATAACTTCAATGTATCCCCACCCACAATGGTAGACAAGAAAAAGACTCCAATATGTCGGAATGCAAACGTGAGAGTGCCCATGGTGTATAACAACGTCTCATGTACAACTATTTATAGCATGACATCTAAACATGGTATAGCATATGGTACAACTCATTAAGGCATGTAGTACAAATTTATGAAGCACAAGTTACAATTTCTAAGACATGACTCTAACTTAGCGGTATGGATTCTAATTATCAAATAATTATTCTAATACACCAATCATCTAATATAATTTAATTAAAGCCTATACTTCAACTCTCACAACAAAACATGCCACTACACACTTAACAATTTAAGAAAAAATATTCAAGTGTCAATTTAAAAAACATAATAGTATTTTGGGGTACCTATACATGGAATTAAGTTTTGGTTTTTGGATATTATTTAGATAAAAATATTTTTTACAGCTTTTATGTTTAATACTAAGGTCAAATTCTAAGGCAAATGAGTCAATAATTCAGCACTTTACTGAGAAAGGTAAAGAAAATATGCTTCAGTTGGTCTTGATTTTTGGGCATCAAATCAATGGCTATAGGTATGATTTTTGGATATGTTCTATTATAATGTGTCCCCTACAAGTTTTAGGAATAGTTCTAATGGTAGTTATTTGGAACAAGTTAGATATATTGGCCACTTATAAAAAAGGGTTCAGTCAGCTACAAAATGCTCAACAAAAACAGGTTGCAACAGAAAGTTTACAAATATTTTGGGTGACCATTCGTGGGTATCTAGGTCTGCCGTTTTGAAAATAAATAGTTTAATATGTTATCTACACTTTCCATGAAAATTTATTTTGAATTTGGTCACTAAAAATATGGGTTTCAAGTCATACAAAAATATGTAACAAAGAGTTCTGTCAGTCACAAATTCACAATAGAATTTTGAGGTGTGTTTTGATCTATCAAATCTCAATATTTTAGATTCATTCTTGGTGGACAACAAGCTATACATGTTATCTATAAGTTTTATGTTTTAACCTAGATTTGGATCCCATTCTAAACTGAAGTTTTCATATTTGCAATTCTGGTTGGTTAGAAAGTGACACTCTTTAGGAAAAATGGCATATTTCGAGTTCTATTAAATGAAATCCGTTCAAACCAATTTTGTACGAAAGATAACTTCAAAACCTAGGACTGGACATAAAAATCACACTTAGATTATTTTTCTACATTTAGTTATGACAAATCAAATTTCGGGGTAAAAAGTCAAAATAGCTTAAAAATCAGGCCTTTAAGGGTTTTGTCTCCTAGCTCATGGTGTGCCAAGATTTGGTCTAATTGCTTTGCATGCATGTGTTTAAGTCTAACATATATTTGTTTTAGAACTTTTAAAAGCTACACAACTCATAGACACAAACATGCAAGCTCATCTCATATCATAAAAATCACAAATCCCCCGATTCTCTCATCACAGCGCCTTTTTAATCAATGTTTTGATTCTTGTTCTTGGTTGCATTTTAAGAGATGAGTTGAGAGAGTTCTTGAGTGAGTGTGAACAGAAAATTTATAGGTTTTACTTATTTGTTTGATGCACTAGATGTGAAAAGGTGGATGGACCTAGCTTTGTTGTACAATACCTTGATCATTCTTAGCTTCTTCTTCCTTCTTCTTTCTCCCTTTTCTCTCAAACTTGTAGGAGCACTCAAGAGAACTAAAATTTGGTCTCTCACCCTCTCTAGTGCTGAAATGGATGAGAAGAATGGGTGATATAGGGTCTTATTTATAGAATTTTTGGTAGTGTATTTCATAATTAAGGTGTAAGTATTTTTTAAAAATTTCTAAATTTTGATTGGTTGCATGAAAGGAAGGAAGCTTTTTAGACCTGCACATATCTGATATGGTGGCTGGGGATTTTGGCTAGGGGCAGTTTGGGGTAGAAAAAAACTGATTTGTATAAATTTAGTGTTTAAATTATGTTTTGGTACTATTTTGTGCAAGAAAATGCTTAAAAAATTAATTTAGTGTATCTTTTTTGTGTCTTACTTACAAAAATTTATTATTTTTGTATGTTTATGATTAATTTAGTATTTCTATTGATTATCATAATATTTATAGCAATTGATTAAATAGGTATAGACTTTTACGTCAAATTAAGATAGTTTGACAAGAATTGACTTTTTAACTTATTTTAGTGTGTAAGAATTTAAATAATGACTTGTTTTATTTTTTTGGCTTATATTATTATATTATTGTGTATATTATTTATTTAGATAGTCTTGGGTCATAATAATGCTAGATTTGTACAATTTTTTCTTATTTTTGAGCTTAAAAAAGGTAAAAAGTGACTTTTTGGGTACATATCCCAAGTTGGTTGGCTACTTAAGGGTATTTTTATCATTTTATTGTTATTTTGTCTTTTTCTACTTGATTGTATTTAAATATTGGATTTAGAGTGTCCACATGTTAAAATTTAAAATTTTAAGACTTTTTACTTTACTATGGGCAAAATGATCATTTTACTCTAATTATGAGAAATTTTAATTTTTAACCTTATATTTAATGTTATTTAGTTAATTTAGGATGTTTATGAGTTTTCTCTCAGTATTAGAGTTTTGCCTCTGAGCATTAGGTCTCTTTAGGGTTTTCAGATCGAATTAAAAATTTTGAGTCCAGTTAGAGTTTTCGATCTTTTAGTGACTTAAGACCTTGTCAGCTTACCGTCGCTAATACTAGAATTTGAAATGAATCGCTATACGGGTCGTTACAAACTGGGTTGTTACAATTAGGGTCAGAACCGGGTCGTTACACTTTGTATGTATTATCGGGTTCTTACAAATATGATACCAGTGACAACATTTGAGGTTGATGCCAGTACGTGGCATAGGAGCCTCAATCAGTTAAGTGAGAAGGGCATGAAGGTAATGGTTCAGAAAAGAAAAATTATTGAGAATTGAGTCAATTAATTTGAATTTCTATGAAAATTGTGTCTTTGAAAAACAGAAGAAAGTCAGCTTTACAAAGGAAACGAGGGCTTCACAATTAAAACGACTTAAGTTGATTCATACCGATGTATGCCAACCATCTCATGTATGTTCTATTGGTGGCTCATGGTATTTAGTCACTTTCATTGATGAAGCTACCAGAAAATTGTGAGTTTATTTATGTAAGAACAAGTTTCATCTCATGTATGTTTTGTTGGTGGCTCACGGTATTTAGTTACTTTCATTGATGAAGGTACCAAAAAATTGTGAGTTTATTTCTGTAAGAACAAGTTTAATGTGTTTGGCATATTTAAGAACATGAAGGCCCTAGTTCAGAATGAAACATGTCAAAAATTGAAATTTCTAAAGTTTGATAATGGCGATGAATACTACAGCAATGAGTTTGAAACTTATTGCACATCTAATGGGATCAAAAAATTGAAAACTATCCTAGCGAAACCAAGATAGAACAAAGTGGCTGAACGTGTGAATAAGACAATCATGAAGCATGCTAGAAGTATATGGTTGCATGCCGGGTTGCAAAAATAGTTCTGGATAAACGCAGTGAATACAACAATGTATCTAATCAACAAGGGACCTTTAGTTGCTTTGAAGTATATATTTTTAGAGGAAGCATGGTCTGGAAAAGAGGTAAAACTTTTTTATTTATGTATTTTTGGTTGTATAGCTTATGTTTTTTTTGAGCCAGAGAAATGGATAAGCTTGACCCCAAATCTCGATAGTGCATTTTTATTGGCTATGGTACTGATACTTACGGGTACATGTTATGGGATCTCCAGACTAGGAAGAATATTAGAGTATTGGCGTAGTGCTCAATGAGTTTATTTTGTTTAAAAATAGACAAAATCAAAAGGTAAGGCCACATATGGGTCAGACTATATTGAGTTTGAGAGGTAATCTAATAGAAACTTGGAACCTCAAGATGAGAACACATAGCCTACTTCACAAGCAGAACCACATACATTAATTTCAGGAGGTCTACCATAATTAGTAGGCCTACAGCATGTTATTCACCTTCATTGCATTACTTGTTACAGACTGACAGTGGTGAGCCATAATGCTTTAAAGAGACTTTGCATGTTGAGAAAAATGGAGAGTGAAAGCACGCCATGGATGATGAGATGAAGTCTTTATCATGAAAACAAACATAGAACTTGGTACAGTTGCCCAAGAAAAAGTTAACACTGCAAAACAAGTGGGTTTATAGACTGAAAGAAGAATATGATGAAAGCAAGCGGTACAAGGCAAAACTACTAGTCAAGGGTTTTGACAGAAATCAAAGATAACAATATTGAGATATTTTCACAAATTATGAAAATCCCTACCGTCAGAGTAGTGTTGAGTATTGTGACTGTAGAAGACTTTCATTTGTAATAATTAGATGTCAAGATAGCATTCATTCATGGAAATTTAGAGGAGGAGATCTATACGCACCAGCCACAGTGTTACTCAGTGAAAGGGAAAGATTAAAATGTTTGTAAACTGAAAAGAAGTCAGTATGAGTTAAAACAAGCACCCAAACAGTGGTACAAAAGATTTGATACATTTATGATAGATACAAAGTTTAGTAGATATCATGAAAGTCATTGTTGTTTTGTAAAACAGTTTTTCACTTTATATTTAATACTCTTTTTATATATAGATAACATGTAGATGACATGATCAAGCATAGATAGATTTCTAATCTCAAGGCACAGTTGTCCAAAGAATTTTTCATAAAGGAGTTGAGAGCTACAAAGCGAATCATTAGCATGAGAATCAGTAGGGACAGAAAGAGTAGGAAGCTGATGCTTTTACAGTTAGAGTATGTTGAAAATGTCCTGTAGCGGTTCAACAGGAATGTGCTAAGCCCGTTACCATATATTGGGGAAGTCACTTTCAACTTTCAAAGGAACAAGAAGCTGTCATAGGGGAAGAAAAGAGTCTTACAACTAAGGTGCCGTACGCATGGCTTTAGGGATTCTTATGTATGCTTTGACCTATACTAGGCCAAACATTACTCATGTAGTGGGAATTGTGAGTAGATTTATAGAAAATTCAGGCAAAGAGCATTGAGAAGTTCTCAAGTGGATTCTACAGTATCTCAGAGGTTTCATTGACATGACTTTGTGTTATGATTACTCGAGAATTCAATTGCACGATTTTATAAATTCAAACCTAGCAGGAGACATTGAGAGCAGAAAGAGTACCATCTAATATATTTTTCCATTGAGAAGTGCGACGATCAACTAGGTTTAATGGTTGCAGTAAATCATGACCATCTCCACAACAATGGTAGAGTATATTGCAGTTACTGAGGTGTGCAATGAGCTAGTATGGTTAAAAAATCTCATGAAAGAGTTAGGTAAAGAGCAAAACAGTTATACATTATTCATTAACATTCAAAGTGCCATTCACTTGGAAAATAACACATCCTTTTATTTGAGAAAAAAGCACATTGACATAAAGGACCACTTTATATACTCGATGCTAGACGATGGACAACTTAGTTTGGAGAAGATTCATACAAAGGAGAACCCGTGAACATGCTTCCTAAGGTGGTGATAGTGGAGAAGCTGAAAGACTGTTCATCTTCGGTCGGTCTTCAAGTTTAAAAGATGGAAGACGGCTCACATTGGTTTTCTTGTTTGGTTTTGGGGCGATGCTGATTTTTGGGTATTCGAAGGTTTTGAGGTGACGACGATTTCTGGGTAATAGAAGATTTGGAATGGATTTACTTCAAGCAAGAGATTGTTGAAAAGTGAAATCCATTCGAACAACAGACGGTTCGATCAATCAGTATAAAAAAGCACTGTGAGTCGTCCTAAATGAATTAATGGACAGATCGATTAAGATTGATGACCGACCGATCCGTTTGTCAAACGGATCGATCGGTCTATTTCAGGACTGCATTATTTAACTAATTAGTGTTGCGGCCATTGATGTATTTTGACATATTTTCTCTTATAGCTCCAAGTATTATTCTTGTATATTTTTCTAAAGAAATTAATAAAAAATGTGAGCCCGTGGACGTAGGCACAATTTGCTGGACCACGAAAATATTTGTGTGTTGTGTTCTTACTTATTTTCTTGCTCATTTCTATTCTTATGTGGTTTATGCGTGATTCATGAAACTTATGAGTAAAATTATTGCTGATTAATCCCCAAATAAGAAATGACATTTAGCATACACTTAGTAAGAGAAAAATGACCCATAAGAAAATATTCGTATAGAAAAACATATATAAAATAATATAACAAGGACAATTGAAAATTACAAAATACGATAGTGTTGATTTTGAACACCAAAGAATGCAAAAAAATCTTATTTGTACTTTTTTCCTTCATACTCTTTAAACTTTGTTTTGTGGGCTTTAAATGGGTTCACAATGATGATTCAACTGCTGGTCTTGCAAAAAAAAATGACAATAAGATAGGGAAGGGTGTGGATGTGTCATGGCTCTTATTTTATTATGATAGGGACGAAAGAAAAAATCAGAGAAAAGCAAAGCATGACGGGGATATAATGAAGATATTTTGTGAGCTTTAAAAGGGTTTTGGGTTCATGATAGTGCAGCAAGTAAAAAATTATAATTTTTAATTAAAAATAAAAAATAAGAAAAATATAGATTAAAATAAGAAATTAATATAATTTTTATGTTTTAATTTTATTATATTTTTAAAAATAAACTTTATCTATCTATTTATATGAAATATATTTATTTTGCGTAATCGGGGCCGAATTCGGAGCAGAGGAAGTAAAACTATTCTCGCCCCACGTATTATTGGGGGTGGAAAACAATTGTAAATAATATGTTAGGGACATGCGGGGTCCGAGTTAGACGAGAGAAATTGCTATTCTTATTTGTAAAAAAAATTATCTATATAAAAATTTAAATTGATTGAATATCGATAGTTACATAAATAAATTGTATTTTATTTTATATAATAGGCGGTCTAAACTTAAATAGTCCATTTAAATAAAAATTGTTCACTTTGTAAAATAAAATACAATTTGTGTATTTATTTATCAATGACTGATTAAATTAAATTTGTACACGTATGATATTCTCTGTAAAACCAACGAGATGAATAGTTCGAATAATTGTTGTAGGTTCACCCAGACTTATAAAATCAAGTTTTGAGAAGTATTGAGAAAAGAAAATATCTAGTGCAAGCTCTTCCCAATTTTATTTATGGGATTAGAATTTTGTACAAAAATGCCAGTTCTCGAGAAAAGGGTATTGGCATTGCATGCTCGAAGAAGTCAATTTTTTATAATCTTATTTTTATATAAATAATGTTATAGAAAGTCTATATGGAGTTATATAATAGTAAAAATTATATAGATACTTGTATAAAATGTATTAATATTTGTGAAAGTAATATGTTTCATTATAAAAGCATATTACTATTAAAACTTTTTTGTTCTCATATAACTATCATTCAATGCTTAATAGGTACTCGTTAAAAGAATTATTTTCTTATTTATCTTTTGTTATTTTAGGCTTTTGGTTTTTAGTTTTAAGAGGACCAAATTATGGAGGTTACCTTTGTATTTGGACCATGTTCAAAGTCACTCTTGTTGTGCTTTCTTTTTGTTGGGCCTATGGTTTAATTCTAATGAAGAACATGATCAATTAATTAGCTGTCCTTTGCTATTAAGTATGTTGACAAATTTTAACACAAAATTAACAAATCTCATTGGTTAAATCTTGTGTTTTGAATTATCTGTACTCTTTGAATATGACACACAAATGAGGGTCAAGGGCACCCGATATCACTGTTGAACCAATTCGCTCTGTCTTTCTAGCATAGGCCCAAGAAACAAAGTTGAAGAACACCTCTATCAAAGAAGTCATAAGCATTTGGGGAGGTTGTGACAATTTCAAGTAGGTGACTTATAATGCAGAAGGCACCTCAGGGGGCCTGATGTGTGTATGAAAAGTGAATAGCTTTAAAGTTCAACATCACATTACTGATAAGAATTTCATTATTCTGATAGGGATATGGAGAGATAATTTTCAATGTGTGATAGGCAACATTTATGCCCCTAACAGTGAGGCACAAAGGAAAGATTTATGGAGAATCTTAGCAGTCCTGAAGCAAATTTATCCAAACCCTTGGATCCTATAGGAAACTTCAACGAAGTACTAACTAAAGAGGAGAGAAAAGGCAGTACTGGACTACATAGAGGGATGGAGGATTTTTAAAATTTTGCATCCAACATGGACTTGTTTGATCTCCCTCTTGAGGGGAAGAGATATACTTGGTCGAACCTGCAAGCAAATCAAAAATTGAGTAAGCTGAATAGGTTCCTCATCTCTGAGGATTGGGTGAACTTGCAAGGCTGGAACCAAATCTCGTCACCTAGAGTTTTGTCTGATCATAACCCTGTGATACTAACAGGAGAAGCTAAGGATTGGGGACCTAAACCTTTTAGGATCTTCAATGCTTGGTTCAATCATCTTAGCTTCAACAGCACAGTCAAGGAGCTTTGGGCAGAACATGCTTGTCAAGGATGGAGGGTTATATCCTTATATAGAAGCTGCAATATGTAAAGAAAGGTCTTAAGAAATGAAAATTAGAAAGATTAGGTAACACTTCTGATAGAATCAAGAAAAAATCCTCAGAGATAGAAGCTTTGAAAAAAGATTTCGAGTTGAGAATTGTTGAATGAGGAGGCTTCCACTCTGGAAGGCTTGGGGAGAAAACTATGGGAGGAACACTTGTGGGAAGAAGAGGAGTGGAAACAAAAATCAAGAGCAAATTGGGCCAAACTGGGTGATCATAATACAACATTCTTTCATGCAGTAGCAAAGGGAAGGGAAAGAAGGAACTCAATTGGACAAATAACAAAAGAGGGCAGAGTCTTGGACTAACCCTATGAGATCAAGCAGGCAGTGGCTGACAACTTCAATGAGCAATATAAAGAATCTTTTCCCCATAGGTCCTGTATCAATGGGCCCTTTCCCAACAAGCTGACACAGACCTAAAGAGATAACCTTATAAGAAAGTTCACTAAGGAGGAAATCAATGCTACAATAACAAATTGTGATGGGAACAAGGCACCTGGGCTTGATGGCTTCAAACCATGAGGTTTATACATGACTTCCATTCCAATGGCAGATTGGTTAAAGGGTTGAACGAATCTTTCATAACTTTGATCCCCAAACTCTCACGTCCTCAAGGCCTGAAAGACTTCAGGCCTATTAGCCTGGTTGGTGTTGTTTACAAAATCCTAGCAAAAGCCCTTGCTAATAGGCTTAAGCAGGTAGTTCACAATGTGATTGGGGAGGTGCAATCAACCTTTGTTAAAGGAAGGCAATTTCTGAATGGTGTGCTAATTGTAAATGAAATTATAGACATGTGGAAAAGAAGGGAACAAAGAGGTTTAGTCTTGAAGCTAGATTTCCACAAGGTTTTTGACTCAGAAATACATCCATAATATGATGACCAGCCTTGGTTTTGAAAGAAAATGAGTAAAGTGGTTGGATGAATGTATCTCAACGCCCTCAATATCTGTGAATGGTGCAACGACTAAATGCTTTGGGATGGAGAGAGG
Organism: Heliamphora exappendiculata; assembly: GCA_034768845.1. Classification (NCBI taxonomy): domain Eukaryota; kingdom Viridiplantae; phylum Streptophyta; class Magnoliopsida; order Ericales; family Sarraceniaceae; genus Heliamphora; species Heliamphora exappendiculata. Next base: position 5,731,420 of record JAOTRH010000016.1, on the reverse strand, counting down.
TGTCAGGCAAAGAGATCATTTGTCTCCCTTTTTTTTAAACTTAGCAGCTGAAGGCCTTAATTTATTGATAGCTAGAGCAAAAGAAAGTAATCTAATAAATAGAGTTGAAGTGCGAACCAATGGTTTGAACATCTGTCATCTGCAATTTGCAGATGACATAATATTCTTTTGCAACTTCCAAGCAGAGGAGGCGAAAAATATAAAGAGAATCCTTCATTGCTTTGAACTTATCTTGGGCCTCAAGGTGAACTACCACAAGAGTGCCCTATGTGGAGTGGGCCTATAGGGGAGGAAGTTAAAGTTATGGCTGATCTTTTGAACTACAAATCCTGTAAGTTACCGATGCAATATTTGGGACTGCCATTAGGTGCTGTCATGAGAAGAAGCATCACATGGGACCCCATTGTTAACAAGCTTAAGAATAGACTGAATGGATGATCCAGGAGGCATCTTTTCATGGCCGGAAGAGTTGTTCTAATTAAAGCCTGTTTAGCTAATATTCCCTCTTATTAACTATCCTTGGGTAGAATGCCAGTGTTAGTGAAAGACAAGATTAACAGAATCCAGAGAAGATTTCTTTGAGGAGAGGAGGAAGATAGGAGAAAATTGCACCTTTTGTCTTGGGAGAAAGCTACTACCAGGATGGAGAAGGGTGGGTTGGGTATTAGAGACTTGAAAATAAAAAATCAGGCTCTTTTAGAAAAATGATGGTAGAGATTCACACAAGAAAAGTTAGCTCTATGGAGAAAATTCATCCAACATTTGTATGGATAGAATAGGGGCGACTGGATACCAGAGGTTAAAGAAAATCACAAAACTGGTAGGCTATGTAGCAACATCCTGACAGTTGGTAAATCAGACTCTTTAGTGGGAGGAATTCTAAGCCAGTATCTTAGGCTAAATCTAGGGAATGGAGAGTCCTCGAGCTTTTGGCATGATGCTTAGCTAGGAAATAGAGCTTTAGCTAACTCTCACCAAAGACTCTATCTTCTAGACAATGAGCAATCGATCTCTGTAGCTGAATTCTACATGGAAAAGTTGTTGCAAGAGGGTGTGGGCTGCTTCAGACGGCCTCTTTATTCATGGAAAGCTGAAAGTTGGGAGGCTTTGAGGGCAACTCTATGTTAAAAATCACTAGACCAAAGGAAGCAAGACTGCTACATTTGGAACGGTGAGAGTAGCCTAGTCTTCATGGTTCAGTCTATGAGCAAACACATGGACATCATGGGGGAGAAAAAGGTCATGCTTGAGGAGAATCTGGTGGTAAACAGCATCACCCAAGTGTCTACTACTAAGCTGGCTAGCTATCCAAAACAAAGTAGCTACCAAAGAGAACCTAACTATAAGAAAAATCTTAAAACCCTGCTCCAACCTTAGTTTCATTTTCTACAACTTGGAAGGAAAATTAGCCAACCACCTCTTTGTGAATTGCCCGTTTTCATGGAAAATTTGGTCAGCATTGTTGCATTGGTGGGGCTGTCAGTGAGTCTCTCCTGGCATGTGCTTAGTCTTTACAAATCTTGGGTGAGAGGCAAGGAGAAAAATCTAAAGGAGTAGCTTTGGAATATCACTTTTATCGCATGAATGTGGTCTATATGGCTTGCGAGAAATAGGCTTCTATTTGATAATGTAAGATTTGAGCACGATGAGATTGCTTATTTGGTGAAGGCAAGAACTAAGCTATGGCTGAAAGATAAGCTGAGGGGCAGCTTTTGCAAGATAGAGGATGTCATCTACAACCTTCGTGCTAGATGTATTAATAATTTAAAAATACCAAGTTGAATTTATTTGTTCGATGATATTATTGTGCTTGAAATACTTGTGATCAATTTTACTCCGAAAGAGTTTATTTAAATGGGATATTTTTATGTAAATTTTTTTATATATTTTGCTCTTATGATTTTGGAATAAACAACTGTAAAGTTGATATCATTTGATTATATTATAGTTGTACGATAGTTTGATTATATATTATGAAAAAAATGAGTCATTGAGCCTTAAATGAATTGTTGTCGATGTATATCAATGTTTCAGTATTATATATATATATATATATTGATCGACAAATAAAAAGATTTTATATAAAAAGAGAAAGAATAGCATTTAAATGGAAAAAACATCCCTTAAGAAGATGCATCAAACTTTCTCAAGGATACACTATGAACCTTATAAACTCATTGTTAGAGAATTTTAATAAAAATAAAATAATAAAATATAAATATATTTTACCTATTATTTATTATTGTGATAATATTTATGTCTTCGTTCTAAAGTTCAAATTGACTATTAAATAGCTTATTCATGTTATAAAATAATTATGTTACTAATAATCCATTTTAATATCATAGCAGTTATAAAATAAATTTTATTATAACTATAAGATTAATTGTGGTAATTTAATATGAATTTGTCAAAAACTCTATGTAAAGATACTAGCTTATTGTTTTGCATTGAAGAGAAAAAATATAGAGATCAATATAGTGCTAGAAGAGAAGAGAAAACTATGATAGAAGAGATATTGAGTTTTCTACGAGAAATTTATTGTCATATTATTATATATTATTTTATTATATTTTGTGGGTAATTTAGTTAGTGACTTGTTCAAATTCCTTTAGTAGACGTAAGTATTAGATGATGAATACTTGTAAACTCTTGAATTGTATCTTGAAACTGATACACTCTATTTGAATCATTACATGTGAGAGATTGATGCTTATTACTGATTAGTAAATATTGGGATATTTTGTTACACTCGAGAAGCTATTGCATCTAGACTACAATTGAGACTAGATTCTTATTTATCGAGGGGGATGAAGCTAAGCTCGCAAGGGAGTTACCTAGGGAGGTAACCTAACTTTTGTGATTGGAGATCCCATGAAGGAGGTTCAATGGGTAAACAATTCATGTTGCGTGACTCAGTACCAACACATTTATAAAGAAATGAGACAAATAAACTCTCCTACTTATTCTTATGGCAAAAGTGTTGAAGAGTGACTGGTTAACATGGGTATAACCCTTAATCAATTCAAGGCAAGCAATCTATCACAAGGTACATTCTGTCACTGTACTATTTAAGAATTCATCTAAGTGAGGATCGTCGTGAGGCTGCAATTGTGGGACTTGAGCTAGTTTCTAGAAACCCTCATGAGAATCAAGATACAAGTACATAGCTATTAATAGCATTAACTTACAAATTGATGTTCAATATCGGTATTGTGTGTGTGGTATATTGAATTCTGACTTAAAGGGTCTAATTCAAGATCTAGTTCACGATGTTCCTTCAAATGAAGATTCTTAACACTAAGTGAGGTTAAAGTCCGAAAGACACCTGCACCTATTACACAATATATAATTGCTTAATTTTTTTACATAGATATTGTTATTTTTTATAATATGTAGTTGAAAAATAATTTTTACAATAAGTTAAATAATTTAAAATAAGTCAAAAATAAGCCATATAAGCCAAAATAGATAAATCAGCAAATAAGCAAATGTTCTCCCAAACGAAGCAAATAAGCTAATTGAGCCAAACAAAGTTGCTTATTTATGTTTTTAGTTATTTTTTAATAAATAAATAAGTAAATAAATAAATTATCCAAACGGGACCTTAAAGTGTATTTTATATTATAAGAGTACTAAAAAATTAGTGGGGTCAACTTAAAGTTTCAAAACTTGAGTGGGGATTGCTCTCCCCTAGTTTCGTCCCAGCGAAGGACAAGTAGCATTTGAAAAAAAAAGGGCCAAATAAATGCAATGATTTATTGGGAGTGTTTGGCAAAATTAGAGTTACTAGTTTTTAATTTTTTATTATTAATTTTAGTTATGAATTATAATTTTTTTTAAATATTCATAATTTCTGTTACAAGTTATAATTTTTTTTCTTCTATTTTAATTATAAATTATAATTTTTATCAAAAATTTACAATTTTTATTACAAGTTACAATAAATGAGTTACTAATTTTAACAATACCAAACACCACCATTACACTTTTATCCTTTAAATTATTTAATTATTGTTCTTAACTTTTTTTTTAGCTTGTGTTTGATCTAGTTTTTTTTTTTGTAGATTTTTTTAATTTTTTGATTTTTTTATAAAAAATATATGCAAAATGATATGAAAAAGCTAATTAATTTTAATAAAATATTAAATTAATAAAAATTTTAAAATATTTTTAAATAAAAAATTTTAAAAAAAAATTTAAGCCAAACATAGACGGTCAAAATGAATGGGGCGTCAAAATGAACATAGTGAATGGACATCAAATGGCATTTTGATATTCATTCTTATGAGAATTCTCTTTCTTTTCCAATCTTTCTATTTTTTCTTCTCCCCTCTATTTTCATGGGAAGCTGAATACATATATATAAATAGATAAATATGTTTTTCTTTATGAGAAAGTAACATTGTAAAAAGTCAACATTGTACAGAAGCACAGGCATTGTTTGGGCTAATTTTACAACTTTTGCTTATTTTATTTTTTATGAATTCGCTTTTAATTTTTTGTTAAAACTTTTATTTTTTCAAGTTATCTTGATGAAAGAAATTAAAAAAAATAAAATAAGTTTTTTCATAAAAAAACAAGCAACATAAAATTTAACTTATTAGCTTATTTTATTTTTTTGAACATTTGTATATTTTAATAAAAATATTTTACTTTATGTTCATTTAAATGAAATAAATTTAAAAAATATATAACAATTTATCCAAACAACAACAAAAATTGTTAAAAACAAAAAATTAAACAAGATAAAATACGTAAACAAGTCATTATCACAAACGAGACCACATGTATATGTTAAAGTTAATTAAACTAACTACCAACACTAAACAGATTAATTGAATTTTTCATTGTATTGATGTGTGTATATATATTGAAGAAATTGAGAAGAAAAAATAATTGTATATTTTCTGTCTATTTCAAACTGTACAATATATGGCATATTTATAGGCGAATAGGGATAAACAATAAAGGAGATACAATAAAATCAAATTAAAATCAATCTAATCAATCTAAATCTAATATTTCAGCATTTCCTCTCAAACGCGAGATGACGAAGTCAGCTGAAATTTGAAAATTAGAGCACGAAGGCGACCCGGAGGATAGAATTTTGTGAAAAGGTCGGCAAGTTGATCTTCAGAAGAGACAGATCAGAGATGTAGGGTGCTCTTTTGAAGGTGATGTCGGATGAAGTGGCAATTAATTTCAATATGTTTGGTGCGCTCATGAAAGATATCATTATGAGCAATCTGGATGGCGCTTCGATTATCACAATAAA
>JAOTRH010000016.1:5700711-5726042 GCA_034768845.1 Heliamphora exappendiculata | reverse complement strand
CTATTTGTGTGGTCCGTTCTAGTGACAGCATTCACACTTTTATTATCACTTCTAGTGCTGGCAGGGGTGATCACGATGATTTGCAATCCTAGTGTCCTTTGTTGGATCATTCTGATGTGCAGCTTAAGAATCACATGTTTTCAACTTTTCGTGCCTGACAGTATGCTTTGATTCAATGTTACTTTTGTGACTAATATTAAACAGTATCTTCATAGGGAAACCTAGTTAACTATCAAGAACATGCAAGTATTATATTCCTTTACAATATTACCTACTTGCTAATTTATTAATTCTCCTGAGGTTACTCATTAATTATATAGAAACTGGAAAGTATGAAGTTAAACCATATTATTAATATTACTGGCAGTAATAGTAGCGGAACCAAAGAAGGCAAAAATAGCATTTAATACACACATAAAAAAAGATAACACTTTATTCTTGCAGCATATGAACCCATAGGACCAGAACTAATAAAAAACATTCATTAAAACAGATTTGAACTAACTAATGCTCAGTTGGGAAAGATAATTCCCAGTTATGATGTCATGTTTCTCTGATTTGACCCTTAAATTTGGGAGCAGGAATGGATTGTTCTATATGCTGTTGTGTATTACCATAATAACAAGAACAAACCATATGATAATAACAAGATCAACCCATACAAATTTCATATTTGACCATCAAATACTGATTTGACAGATGAGTTTTTTTAATTTTTTTTTCAGGACTTAGTGCTTCTTCTAATGACTTCTGGAAGAGATCCTGGTATAATTCCCCGAAATGCTAATCCTCCAGAACCAGAAATTTACAATGGAAATGCAGAAATTGGGATTGGCCAAACACCACAATTACGTTTGCCTCGCGCCAAGGATGTAGTTGTCAATGGAGTAATAGTGAAGATCAAATACTGTGATACCTGCATGCTTTATCGACCTCCTCGTTGCTCACACTGTTCAATATGCAATAACTGTGTGGAACGGTTTGACCATCACTGCCCTTGGGTTGGACAATGTATTGGATTGGTAATGGTTATTATTTTAAATAATAATAATTTCATGTTATCTATATCCAAATAATGGAGTAGTGCCATTTATGAAACTTGATTTCCAAGATGTTTTGGACCTAAGAAGAGCTACCTGATAATGTAACAAGGACATGGATGTGGATGTCCCTGTCTAGACCACACACTGGAAAAGTAATATGTTCCTGTTTCTGTTTCAAAGGACTGCCAAGTTCTTAATGCAGAAAAGGGCTATGATAACCCTGTTTTGGTCAAGTTATAATATATCTGGATTCTTGCTATATTTCGGTTTGAGATAGCAGGACATTTCCCAGTCTCTGTTGTACTTCACCCTTAGACGTTCAAGGTACTATCAACTGTTAGGTTGAGTCGTGGATGTATTGCATCTTAGGAAACCAATGCATGTAGATTATAGCATAGAAAGTGAACTTCATAATACAGAATACATGAGAAAATTGAGAAGATAAGAGGGAAAGAAAAAGAGAAGCGCAGCTGGTAATTTCTGGCTTTGTTGTGGTTTCCCTTAAAACCACCTGAAATGGAAATGTTAATATAGCTATTCTGTAGCTATTATTTTATGAGGAAATTTCTTGATCTTTACAAACCTTGCTGAAGATATATCTGGATGTTCATACATTTGCTGGGGATACATGTGAGTATGTGCACACAGTAGCTGATTCTACCTACCCACCCCCGGAAAAAAAAAAAAGAAAAAAATGTAACTGATTCTGCCTAAAATGATGGTAGAAGATCCTTTGCTTTCCGTTTGTGAGCTTTTAGTTTGATGGTTTTTACCTGTTGTTTACTATAACACAACCAGAGCAATCATAGAAAGAGTAATGATGTTTTTGAATTTGAATTGTCTGTTCATTCTGGATGCAGAGGAATTACCGGTTCTTTTACATGTTTGTCTCCTCGACAACGCTTCTTTGCATATATGTATTTGGGTTTTGCTGGGTCTACATCAAGAAGATCATGGATAGTGAGAGCACATCAATCTGGAAAGCAATGACCAAGACTCCTGCATCCATTGCGCTAATAATTTACACTTTCATTGTAGTCTGGTTTGTTGGCGGCCTCACTGTCTTTCATTTTTATCTCATGAGTTCAAACCAGGTAAACACCAACTCTTTTCAAGTAATGATGATGCCCTTTCTAGTTTCGTTTCAGCTCGATCATCAATTTCTTATTTATCATGCCACATCTAGCTAGGTACGAGTGCACTTCATCTCCTATTGTGATCCTGTTTTTCCATATTTGTTTGAATCATAGGTTGTTATCACACCCCAAGGCAGAGGTTAAGGGTGAATCAAACATTACTAACCAATCATTAATGACATTAAGAATTGGCATGAAATTATAAATGACAACATTTGCTTTACTCACCGTATACAAATTACAACCATTCTTATAACATAGTAAATACAAATACAAGTCCTTTACACGATAACTTAACTCAAAAAAAACCCTAGACTCGTTAGTGGACCCATGTATTGTCGCCAGACCTAGAAAGGAAAACTAGGGGGTGAGCTATCAACTTGCTTAGTAAATATACAACTCAAATAAATGAAAGTAAGTAATAATAAATGAGAAATAATTACTACATCTTCAACTATAAATTGTAATGTAAGAATCAACTTTAAATAACAATCAATTGGCAACTTCAATCCAACATCCACACGTTATTAAATAAATTTAAAGTAAGGAATAATTATAACGGCTGCAGAGCCTTTCGCATCTTAATCAGTAATAATGAGATATTGCCAACAATATAAATAATTTAAGTTATTTCATCCACTATGATCAAACCATGATGATGATTGAATATATGCATTGAATGTTTAATGCATGATACAATGCTATCATGAACTCCATAGGTTCAAAATTCATTCGCAATTTCGGTAGGAATTAGCTCTTTAGGCTAGGAATCATTCATATTTTAATAGCGATGATGACACCTCTGGTCAAATTCTCTTCGCATTTTAGCGATATCGGCTACTCAGATCAAAATGACTGCTCATATAATGATATGTTATTAGCAATAATTATATGATGTATTATGAAAGTGCGCATCAACATCTATATATACCTCAACCAATAATAATTGTAAAAATTCCTTTACAAATAGAAGATTCTTCTCACAAGAATGTATCACATCCACATAAAATGCTAAAACATTCCTATAAGTCTTCCAATAATATTTTAACCGTAAATTAGCCAATAGTAAAATGTTGTTACAATACAAACACGTGAATTAAATAACTTGATCAATATTCAACACAAATAGCTCTTGTGGAACATCGTATACTTATTATGAGTAGTTCAATCCCTCAACCAAGAATAATAAGGATTGTGTCACTATTCATAAAATTATAGAGCATTTAACTCATCCTATAAAAATTGACAAAAAGTTGTGAAGTGCCTATATACTTAACTTTCATTTAAGATGAGAAAGTACATCCAACTCAATACAAAGCGTCCACCACAAAGCTACTCTCTTGGTGGAGTTAGAGCATGTACGGTTGTCTCTGAACTTGGCATACAACTATTGAATACAAGAATGAACATTTGAAGATGAATATATAGGAAATATGCATGAATTCATTCAAGTTCTAAGATAGATCCACTCTTGTGCTCATAACTCAAGATGTATAGAGACTGTTGTTATTTGTAAAATGTTATAAGAAACTAGACGTCATAGGCTTTAATTTGATAGGTCGTGGACTAAAAATGGATTCCGAATGTAAATGTTATGATCATTTTAAGTTGTGCTGTTAGGACCTACTCGCTTAAGCGAGGTCTTTGCTCGCTCTGGCGATCCTTCTGCTAGTTTGATTATGCTCTACTCATTTAACCGTAAGCATGTCCATTTTGCTCGCATGACTCTTCATTTAAGCAAGCAGAATTATGTTCTCAAATTTCAAACTATGCTCTCAAATTTCTAACCCTTTCTAAGAGAATTCTAAAGTCTAAAACGATTCAATCACACAATGAATTAAACTCCCAAACATGTTAGAAACTCCAAAATACTCAGCCATACAATATCAAATCCACTAAAATCAAGATAAACTCAAACTTTCTCAACTCTTGACATGAAAATCAAACTCCAATATATTCTTCTATAATTTAAAAAACTCTCTTTAAAGGTATTAACTGTGCATAAAAAACTCTATATCCTTCCTTCATACAAAACTCAATTCAAGACATGGGAACCATAACATAAACAATGAAAGAAATATGAATTCAAATAGGAAATCGGTTTTCTTACCCCAAACAAGCATTTTCCTATTTTTCTTGAATTCTTCTTCCTATTTTTCTTGAATTCTTCTTTTTCCTATTTTTCTTCTTCTTTTTCTTTTTTTTCTCTTATTTCTTTTTAGGCAATATTTGTTAGGAAGATATTGTAGAGACAAACTTGTCTCTACACTTAAATTGATAACATGCAAACTAGCATGAGATATTGCCATTAAAATCAACCAAATCTCAACTAAAGCATGATGTGGCTAATCATGATTAATTAAGATAAAGATAATTAAATTTTATTATCTTACTAAAAAGTGACACATACCATCATTGATGACTCATCTAACTTTCATCAATTTACACATTTCATCTCTCCTTCTCCATGACTCATGACACTTAACCACTAGTTAAATTTCTAAAAGAAGTTACACAGGTCACCCAAATTTTAGTATTTCATTAATCTGTATTACGATATCAAAGTAGGCTTATGCCCGTAGTTAATTAAAAGTAAAGATAATGCAAGAAAATCAAGTGACGGTCTCACAGTTCTCTTGTACCATTTTGTGGAATGCTTTTAGTGGTGATAAGTGAACTTCTAAATCGGTTATCTTCAAATTAAACTTCATCTTGGCATCAGGATCTTAGAGATCTCCTTTTATGTACTTTGGCAGTCAACTTATGAAAATTTCAGATACCGATATGATCAACAAGCCAACCCATACAATAAAGGGGTGATTGGAAATCTCAAAGAGATTTTCTGCACCAGTATTCCTCCATCCAAGAACAAGTTCAGGGCAAAGGTGCCAAAGCAGCCTGGAATTCCGCCTCGTGTGGTGAGCGGTGACTTTGTCGGCCCAACCATGGGAAAAGCCATGGCTGATATAGAAATGGGAAGGAAGGCCGTTTGGGATGACACTTCTGTCAGGGAAGGTGAACTTGAAGAACAATCCAGCAATGATGGAAGTCTTGACAAGGATGGCGAATTTGCCAATGCATCTAATGCACCAGACTTAAGCAGGAACCTTCCCACTGAGAGTGCTGAGGTGCCTCGCACCCTACATCAAAGGCACTCCTGTTGGGAAAGGAGAAGCGCGAGCTGGGACATATCCAGTTGGGGAAGGAGAAACGAGAGTTGGGACATATCCAGTTGGGGAAGGAGAAGCGAGAGCTGGGACATATCACCTGAAGTTATTGCCATGGCATCCCAAGTTGGGAACTCGAATCGAATCAGTGGTGTTAACAGCAGCAACTTGACTGGGAGTCGGCATTGACATATGAAATGACTTTGAAGAGTTGGATTGGGCTTGACTGGGTTGGCAGTCCGGCGCAGTCAGTGTTTGACATTATTTATCGTGTGTATATGATTATGGGAATGCATGGATGTCCCTTGCTTGGTTGTAACTTGTATTTTCTACAGAGAATGAATGTTTGCATGTTGGCTTGTTCTTCCTTCTTTGTGGGCTTGTTCTTCCTTCTTTTGCACTGGCAATTCATAGATGGTAAGAGCCGAAACGGTGGGCAGTGGAAACGGTGGGCAGTGGGTCTATTGGTAGTTCTCATCAGGCACTAGTGCTTGTGTGTCTTTGGATGTGTGAATGGATACGCATCCCTACTAAAGAAAAGTTGAACCTGTCCTCTCTCTCTCCCTACTTTCCTTGCACTTGAGTCTTGGCCTTGTTGAAAATATGGAAAAATTGGGCCTGTCTGGAATTGTTAGGTTTTTAGTAGTGAGAATTTTTTATACTTTAATAAATTCGATTCCTACACAGAGTTAGAGAATTATGGTTGGTTATTTCTCAATTCTAACTAAAAAAATGACATGATGAAAATTATCTAATTTACAAATTCACAAATATTTTCTTTTCTATCATTATTTATGTGATTTCAATTGTTAAACAGATTAAAAATTAACAAGTTATTAAATAGATTGAACATTAACTAATTGTAAACAACTTATAAATACGTTAAAATCGTGACATATTTAACAAGTTTCTTCGTGTGTTTGGCATGTTGTATCCAAGTTGAAACACGTATAAATAATTCATATTAGTGTAAGAGATTTTTAATCCAAACTCGCTATGACAGGAGATAACGCCCATGCAGAGTTTTTAGGCATTTTACTTAGTTATGCACGAATGAGTGTTTTCCAAAATATCTCTCTCTCTACACACACACATTTAGCTCTTATTTGGCAAATCGGTTTAAAGCCAACTCTTTGGGCTTTTTAGCTTAAAACCTAAAAAGTAAAAAAGTTTTGTTTTTAATTCTTAATTTTTATTCTATTGATTTTTTGACTTTTTTTATAATAATTTTTAATTTTAGCCTTCTACAATAAAATTAAACAAATTTTAACCCAACAATCATATTCCATTTCAGTTAATTCTCTAGGTAGCTTATTTGACTTTTTTAGTAAATGTTTTGCCAATCAAACGAACTTTCAGCTTTTTAACTTAACATGGCTTAAAGTAAAAAAATCAACTTAAAATCAGGTTGCTAAATGAATACTTACGCTGGGCTTCATTGCCAAACTCTGTGACCCAAGCCTGAGACATTACATGTATGTATATATAAATATTACGTTAGGTATGAAGAAAGAAATAGCATGCAACAAAAAGACTTGAACCAAAGCACCATGCCAAGAGAAATGGTCTACCAAGCACGCCTTAATCTTCCAAGTTATTTAGGATTCTCTCTCAATTTGACATTACATTTGTTAAGGTAAATTTTAACAACTTAAAATGCTATCCGTACAGACCAATCAACACAAAATACGAAGCCCAGTTGTGCTAGTATTCTCATTCTCGTGATCCAATATAAAATATTCAAAGGGAAGGCTTTTTGGTAATACAAGAAATACAAAACAATTTCAACTGAATTAACTGCTGACATGAACTGAAAGAAGACCATATGTTAATCCCAGGATAAGGTAAGAGACGAAGTTTTGCGGTTTTTTAGTGCAACGAATTCATAGACTGAGGACGTTTCATGATAATAAGACTCATATCCATATTGCGCCGAGCACAATTGGAGAGGCAGGATGATTCACTGGAGCTGAACTTGCTTCCAGGAGTGCTGGTGATGCATTTGTCCCAGCACACGCTTGTAAGCTTTGCCACCATTTCATTAACCATCGCCTTTTCCTTTTCTTTCTGCATGGAGTCCACAAGAAATGGTCCGAAAACAGTCAGGTCCTTGGCAAGCCAAAAACACACAATATAAACAAACTGTGCAATAAATTCAGTAACACAAAGTTCCGTGGCTATAGTTCAAATATCTACTGGGTTTAGTGGGTTTATGGTTTTTGCAGACTCTTGTTTGAAAATTAGAAAGCCATATATGGTCTAAATGAGGTAAAGGCCCCCCACATACAAACCTAATGCAGACCCACATTGCCTCAGAAGAATCAAACTTTGCCCCTTCTGGTTAGTAGTTTGTAGGCAAAACAATTTGACGCTAGTTAACTCCAATCTGCTGTATCCTCTAACACATTACACCAAGCAATATAAAAAGATGCAGAAGTTCATCAAGAACACAATCTTCAACCCATTAGATAGGGGGGGAAATTGCGCATAAGACACCATGGGGTACTTGGTCATTAAAAACCAAAGACAAACTGTCCTCACCGTCTTTAGCTAAAGCAGTCATTGGCCTTCATCAACAAACAAAAACACTGCTATATCCTCCGACATTATCACCTCTAGACATGAGGCAGTGAAATGCAAGTTCTTGAAAAGGCATTCATAGCCTCGAAACTCATCTATCTCCACAATGCAATTCAAACAATGATCATTCAAGTGTTTATTAGTTCTGTCCAAATATAGTGTAAGAGCATAATCCAATTTCATAGGTGTACATCAATTGCACAAAGATCCAGAAACTCAGGTTGGGATTTAGCTTTCACACTTTTTACATATAAAAAATTCTCTAGCTTGAAGAATGAGTTGGATTCTCCCAGTCTCCCTCCCATTCATTCCCTTAAACGGAAAACGGAGAAAAGCATTTTAGGCCATGTATAGTTGTCAGGCAGTCTCCGTCAATGAGAAATGTTGGGCTAAATGAAGCTTGGGTTGATGGGCTCACTATCAAGGTAGGAAGATCACAACTGAACCTATCTTTGGAGTCCAGCATATTGTTTGCAGCTTATTCCGCCAAATTTCATCTGGTGAACCAATCTTGGGAGCCAAGCATATAGTCTCAGCTTATTCCGCCTAGTTTCATCCTGGCTACTCACTTGAAAAGGGGTGCGGACGGGACAGCTTGATTAAGATTGGAATGCTTACCTCAGGCCCTGTTGGCTGGTCTTCACTTTTGGGGGTTCCAAACCCTTCTCTAATAGTTGGGAAGGTAAACACAGGCAAGAACATAAGATGCTGCCCAAAACAGCCAATGTTGCATTTATTCATTATGCCAAAGGACGTTGTTAGGATTTTGTAGGTCTAGGGGAGAATAGGCCTCAAGCTTTACATGGTATAATTGACAAACGAGCAATAAAATAGAATGTTCTTTCAGACGAACAAAAGAAACAGATCAGAAAAACAGCATACAGCTGCAGAAATAAATAGGTCTCAGCTGAAATTGAACGAACTATAACAATTATATGCAGCTTTGCCTTAATCAGAATCATCACCCAATTGCAAATTATGCAGGCAGATGTAATGATTAGAAACAACACCACTTTACACCAGATTCATGGGATAGGACCCACATCACAAACAGTTTAATATAAACCATTCATTTTAAATTGGGGGTAGTTTTATGGATATAGTATTTCTGTTTAAGAAAAGGGATGGCATGTTCTTCTTGTATTTCTTTCCCTATATATGACCAACACAACTCCTATCCTAAACTTCTATAATGAATTCCTTTGCTATCTCTGTTCAGTTGTTCTTTGTAACTTCCTGCTCTTTTATTTCACATATGGAATGGCACAAATTAAGAAAGGGAACACTGCAGTTGAAATTTGCATCAGAAGCTAGTCAACACTAAACGGCCTGTTCGATAACGTTTATGTTTGCTATTTTCTGTTTTTGCTTTCAAAATTTTCGTAAACTTTAAATAAAAATATGTTTGATTTTTTTTTCTATTTCCAAAAAAATATGAACAGTTTTCAAAATTTATTAAACTTTTGTAAATAAAAAGAAAAAATTTGTTTTCAATTATTTTGTAAACAAATTCTCATTCCTTTCTCCCTCATCCACTACCCCCGAAACTCCAACCATACCTACCTCTTGCTACCATTACTCGCAAACACCTCTAGATGCCACCTCCGACCACAGCCACCAACTCCAACCACCACGTTCCCACACCAGCCACCACCTCCCCTATCAACAGCCATCTCCATCCATTGTTACTGGTCACCATTATCTCCACCACCTTCGGCCCACCTACCAGCCTATTAAGTGCAAGGAGCCTAGTTTTGTAGCCCGATTCATGGCCGAACCCATGATGGGTATATATATTTGTTGCTTCCAACTAGAATTTTGTACCCTTATTTTGTATTACATCTTTTATAGTGAAATCGCCACAACTCCGTAAATGTAGCCCTAATTTTGGTAAATCATGCAAATCTTGTCTCTGTGTGATGGCGTTATTCTTTTCGTTTGTTGTTTTTCGTATCGTCATAACATGACCTTCACCTTCACCTCTACCTCCGCCTACAATCTTCACTCCACACCCGCCACCTCCAACTACAACGTCCACCCATTTGGTCCCGACTTGCACCCACAAACTCTATCAACAAGCTGCCACCTCCCTGCACCATCTCCCCTACCCACCACTCTCTCTTTTCAACCGCCACCTCTACTCACGGCCGCCCTTTCCAGCCACAATCTTTGTCGCCAGCTGTAGTTATTATTTTTTACGACTTCACCTACTTCCATTCACTATTTTCGACTGTTGCAGACCATCTTTACTAACTCTTTTACCTTTGAACACTCCAAACTCACCACTTTCTATCGCTGTCGCTGAACTACATCCAGTCGTTGTCACCTATCACCACTTCCAACCACTAGGCATCCACAGTCCACACCTCCAACAATTCTCTCGAACAACTCTTCCTACTAACTACCGCTCTGACCACCTCTCACTTATTTCAAAATAAGATTTTACAAAAACATATATTTGCCAAACGTATTTTTTATTTTTTAAAATTTTTTTCTATCTATTGTAAATTAAACAAAAAATAAAAAAACTATAAACATTACCAAATAGGGAATAAATGTTTCACGATGAAAATTAGCTAAACATAAGCTCAAAGTGCATTTCAAGTAAAAAAACACTATATATAAAGAATTGAATATTTCAAAAATCAGCAAAGAATCAATATAGGAACCCAAAATTCTTAGTGAGATGCTTAAAAACCTAGCTTTCCTCCAATCAAAGTGTCATTCACTCAACGCAATACAGAGGTGTCTATATGATGAGGTAAATGTTTGAACATAGAACTAAAATGATAAATGGGTAAATTACACTTAACACCTTTTTACTTTAAACCAAATGTCACTTTGGTCCCTTATTTTTCTATTGTAACAGTCAACTCCACATTTTTAACTAAATCGCAATGTGATCCTTATGTCAATCAAACGTTAAATTTATTGAAGCAAAATATCAAAATAGCATGTGACCATATGTGAAATAGTTTTGAGGGTATATATGGAATTTTACTATCTCTTCTTCAATGTAATTTTGAGAGTTTCTAAATGCACATACAAATGTTTTGTACACCCACTATATGCATCAAAGTACTTGTACAAAATAAATAAATATTTATACATCTGAAGAAAGATAAGTGTACTCAACAATTATGTGTGCGCATTTAGAATCTCTTGATATTTTTGTATGTATTGTATTTTCTCTCTCTAAAGATCCGCTTCCAACTATGTTACATGAAAGTAGGTCCGAGCATCTGGCGTGAATATGTGTCCAAATGTTGAATTCATCTAATTCTTATATCAAGAACCCAGGAATACGGTAAAATATTCATATTTCTTAATATATTTCTTTTATTTTCCAAGCTAAATTTTATTTATAAGGTTCTATTGAACATTTAATGCATAATGTTAGAGTTTGTGCGTGGTTCTAAAGTAAGCTCAAATTACTAAATATGCTTTAAGTAAATGTCATAGTCTAGGTTGATGATGAGTCGATGACCTATTTTCTTTTGTTAATTGTTGATGATGAGCCGATGACCTATTTTCTTTTGTTAATTGTCATAGTCTAGGTTGATGATGAGTCGATGACCTATTTCCTTTTGTTAATTGTCATAGTCTAGGTTGATGTGTTGTTGTGAATTATGACTTGTCAATTTTCTTTTGTTATAAAGTCTCGTGACAGGCATGTGATGAAATTTTGTCAATTTTACAATTGGCAATTGACGGAAGGTCCACATTGCAACTTAACCAAAAGTGGTTGATTGTTGCAATTGAAGAACGAGGGACTAATATGAAGTTTGGTATAAACTATAAGGGTGCAAACCGTAATTTATCCAAGAATAAAGTAATGATATGCTATTGACATTTAAGCAAGTAAAATGGGATTAAGACTAAACTCGTAAAGACCTTAGCAACAACTTGAGAAAACAACATCAAACCCAATAACAACTCAACAAATTAAGATAAAGCAACCAAAGAAGAAGCTATTAAGCAGATAACAGCTAAAGAAAATAAGCTCATTTAGTTTCCTTTTGTAAATTTACTTCCAATACGGACCTAACTAACTTAATTTCTCAAAGCTCATGTAACTGAGATTATACAAACTTTTTACAAAACGTCATGTGATGCTAATAATACAATTTAAGTATTAAGTGCCTCTCCAATAACAGACTTCGCAGAATAAAGACCTAGAAGCAAATGGAAAAAATCATATCGCATGCTCAAAACTAAAACCTCATTGCATCAATTTTTTTTTTCTTACAATTTTTTTCAACTGATCCAAACTTCATCAGAACTCAAGACTCTATACGTATTGTAATACCAGTGTATATACACATATATACACCTAATCACATAACTATAACTATATATATATTGGAGCTTACATCGATAAAATGCTGCAGCTCGGCGGAGTTTAGTGCAGAAGGATCCATTGAAGGTAACAAGTGAAGATTACTCTGTAAACTATTAATGGATGCTTGTGATTTTCGAATTCTACAAAAACCCTAAATCTGCCACCCCGAGCGGAAGAAAAAAGGGGTAGGCCAATGTTGGGCTGGGGCCTATTAGTACTTAAGGTTAGGTCGAATGATCAGCGGGCTCAAGGCCCAGTTAAAAAATTAGGGTGAGAGTCGGGCCAAGCCCAAGCCTTTAGGTGGGAGAGTGTATAGTAGGCTTCATAGCTTTATATCATTTCTTGAAGAAATTGTATTTTTTTAACTCCTATGCTTTGTTACTGTTTTGGGGGATTTTCGTATAACAACATTATTGGAGTATGTGCTTTTGAGTTGTTGGGAGGTGTTTCAGTGCGTTGCGTAGTCTCTAGTTTTTGAAGTTTCGACAAAAACTACAATTTTATTCTTCAAATTTTATTAGGTATACGATTATTATGCCTTCTATTTTTGCATAAGAGAATATTCTTTTTATAGACGCAAACTTTTAAAATTTAATTAAATAAATCATGATTAATAATTATGATATAATGTTTGCTAGTTAGTATATAACTTTGACAAGATAGCGGTTGGCGTATAACGTTTATTAAATAATTATGATAGTTTATTACATGGTGTTAAATATGTAATAAGCACTAAATTTCACTAGACACTACTGAAACTATAAGACTTCAGATGTAAAGACCCAATTTTAGGTCATGAAATTGAAATGAAAAACAATATAAAATGTATTATCATATTTAAATTTGGATTACATTGA
This sequence comes from Heliamphora exappendiculata, assembly GCA_034768845.1. Taxonomy (NCBI): domain Eukaryota; kingdom Viridiplantae; phylum Streptophyta; class Magnoliopsida; order Ericales; family Sarraceniaceae; genus Heliamphora; species Heliamphora exappendiculata. Next base: position 5,712,917 of record JAOTRH010000016.1, on the reverse strand, counting down.
GATTGAAGAATTAAAAATTTAAACTTAAAAAAACATGGATTCGAGTTCAAACTCTTCATAAAAAAAGGCTGATATTTCTCGTAACCTTTTAAATTAAAAAATTCACAAGTGTTACCCTAAAACAACTCTGAGTTCAAATAATAAGAAAAATTCGTATAAGTTCAAAATTTGATAAGAAAACATACTCAAAAACCTAATATCACATAATTTTTAATAATTACACTTTTAACCCCAAACTTCTTAATAATTATACTTTTAACTCAAGACACTAAAACTCATAACAAGTTGCAAATTTTCATAAGAAAACACTTTAATCTTATATAAATCACTTTAAGAGGCCGGAAAGATTTTAGTTTTAATAATTACACATAAGTCTCTCAAGTTCGTATAATTACAAAAAAGTTTTTGAGATAATTCTCAACCACATTCTCTACAACCGACATTAAGTAACATATAAAATACGTATAAAGAATACACATAGAACATTTGTAAATGACCACCTAAGGTATGTGCTAAATATTTTATTTGATAAATAAATATATAACTAAGTAGGGTAAAAATTAAATCAAATCAAGTCAAATTCTAACTTTTAATGGTCCTTATGTTTTCAAGACCTATAATGAGATAATGATAATAACAATAAATAAATACATAAATAATCATAATAATATGAAACAAATTAAAAGAACAAAATTCAATTTAGTCCAATTTGATTGGATTCTACCCAATTTACATAGACTTAAGGTAGGCCTAATTAGCCGAATAACTAAATCTTATGACCAACAAAAGCTAAGTATTGAACTCAATTAGTTAAAATACTCAAATCCATAACTTAAGCCAATTCCTAAAAATAAAGCCCACACATTTTTTATGTAATTATATTCAATTGTTATAGCAACACTATAAAATTATAAAATAAGGGCACCAATCATGAGGTCTATAATCTAATAATAGACTAATTAAACTCTAACACACCAAAGTCATGAGTTTCTCACAAAACAATAATAATAATAAATAAATAAATAAAATTATAATAATAATAAAATATGATAACAACAAATAATAGTAATAGTGATAACAATTAAATTAGTAATAATAAGTAAACAAGCAACTAAATAAAATAATAATAATAATAATAATAACGATTATAATATTAAATTTAATAATAACAATAGTTATAATATTAAATTACAATCACTAAATTAATAAAACCCAATTAAATTGAACCCCCAAGGCCAACCCATCATCCCACATTCTCGACACAAGAATCAAATGCACAACATGATATGACATAAGGAATGATTAATACGCCAATTTTAATTCTAATACAATAAATCCTAATTTTAAGTCAAAATTAAGCACACTTGTGAAATAACTTAATTAAATCGAAAATTCACCACATAAATAATTAAATAATAATAAATTAATATTAAATTGTAAAATTAAGATTTTAAACTTAAAGTTATCAATTTAATTCAATACTAGTGAAAGGGTAACTAAAAATATACATTAAATTACAAAATTATATAAAAGATCTAATTTATCTCCACCACTACAATTAAATAATACTATAATTAAATTTAAATTATAAAAATAAATACTAAACATAAAATTATTATATTAACTCAATTTCATAAAATTAGTACTTAAAAACATACATTAAATTAATTTTTAAATACTTTTCTTAAACAAAGTAGTATAGATATATCACCAAACCTCTAATATAACAATAAAATACATAAAAATCCAAAATAGATTGTTCCAAATCTGCCATAGCCGAAAATCCCATGGCTTGGGAAAGTGGAAATAAAGAAAGAAAAAAATGTAGAAAAACCTTACACACATATGCATTGGTCAAGTCCACTTCCACTCTTACACACACCATAATGAGCTCCCCACTAGCTTATTATTTTAGAAAGACATGCACTACCCACCATTTTCAACATTGCACTTTCCAGCATTTTCAGCATTGTTGCAAAATAAAAAATATTGTTCTATTTTGCTAAGTGTTAGATGAGTGAGGTTAGAGAGAGAAAAGGAGGAAAAAAGAGGGAAGCTTTAGTGTTCTAAGCCTCTTGAAAATTCTTTTTTTGATGTCTATTCTCAAAATTCTTTATCATGCATCAAATTCAGCCCTATTTTCAAGGTAAAAACCACATTTATTTCTTATTCTTGATCTCTTTAACTCAAACTCAAAAACTCAAGATGCTTGCCCAAATCGCATGAGATGAGGTCTTGATACTCAATATTCATCTCTATTTTCTCTCTTTATCCTTCCTCCTTTCTTTCTTATTTTTGATCCTAAAAATGGTATAAAACTTTTATATAAACCATATATACGAAGAATATGACTAGGGGTTGTCAACGGGTCGGGTTGGCCGTATAAATAGTGCATAGGCTCGTCTTTAAATTATGCATGTCGGGTTTGTTTTTATGACGGGTTAAACTTAAACTTAAATAGTTAAGTTTAGACCCTACCCGACGGACTTGGCCAAATCGGGCCACTAAACTGAAAAAATTAAATACTATTTTTTTTCTTTTTTTGTAAAATAAATAACTTAAAACTTTTTTGTTTCACGGGCTATTTTTTAAAGTAATTGGGTCTTCGTGTGGTTGTTGAACAAACCTTTTTTTACCATTCACTTGCTAAACAAACAAATCAAAAGCTAGTGTTTCTTTTTAAATTTTATTTTTCTCCTGCTCTCTTGCTAATCAAACGAATCCTAAGATACCGAACGAAACAAACAATTTTATTGTACTAGTGAGATTACAGCTCTTTTTGGAGAAACTTGTACTAGTGAGATTCCATATGAAAGAAACAATTTTTTTAATTATATAAAAATTAAAAAGTGCGTTAAAAAATTGCATCACTACAAAATATGTACATCTAAACTAGGTTGACATGTACACATCTGTCAATTATTTGCACTTTTTAACCTAATATTCCATCAAAATAATAATACAAGATTAAAAAATATATATTTTATTCTTTAGGAGAACTATCCTCAATCCAAGACAATTCACATGTGAATCATCATACTTAAACCATCATGGAAAAAAATCAAATGAATCATCATTATTATCATGTTCAATTGCAAGTTGTTCAAGATAACGCATTAATTCGAATATACTTAAATTATTTTGCACAATTAAATTTAAAATATGAGCACAACAACACACACGAAAAGTATTAGTACGAATAGAATCAAAAGGTAAATCAAACAATATTTTTAAATGTCGTTCATCTACGTCATCTCGTGAACCAACAATGATGTGTAGAGGCAAACCCTAAGCTTAGGCAGAGTGAGTGCATAACACTTTCCTATTCTATTTTTTCTAATCTTAGAAAAAATTTTAAGTGTGCACAAAATGGCGTCGAATCGATCCGGATTTAGGTATATTTACAAATTTTCTATTCCAAAAGACTCAGGTAAAATTAAATTTATGAAAGTTGTGAATGTTCTAAGTAATTCTGTTCAATTTAAATGTCAAACTTCGAAAAAAAAATTTCAAAAATCTTCACTAAAGTCAAATAATTTTAAAAAATTTGTTTCTATTTATCATTATTGTAAAACATTGGGACAAATTAGACCATGATGCAGAAGGCTGCACGAGTTAGCTCGCTGGCAGTTAGGTGCTCGAGCGGTTAACTGACAAATTTTGGCTAGAAACCTAACACCCCCATGATATTCTTGTTTAAAATTCGATATGTATGGATTAGAAAGTCAGATTTAATTGGAAATATAGTTCAGGGTGCCATAAAAAATCAACTTGTTGACAAAATTTTTGGAAGTACTCCAACTTGAATGTGTCTCGAAATAATGTTTATTTCTCTCTTTAAAAAAATCAAAAAACCAAAAAAAAGGTTTTTTTAATATGTAAATATTTTTGTGATAGTTCTTTTGACTTTCAAAATATAAAAAATTCGATTAATTCAAAATAGATTAATTTTTATAAAAGAAGTCAAAATGAAAAACTGACTTATTGGTTTCTGTAGATAAGAAATTAAAAAATTCATAATTTTGAGTCTACTTGATTATTTTTCAAGTAAAAGTTATCTGAACTTGTGTTCAAATTTTTCATTAGAAACTTTTTGAATAATTTTTAAAGAACAATTTTTGATTAGACATAGTGGTAGGATCTCTGTGTTGGTATTGATATCTACAACCGCCTCCATCTGTTTATCTACCTACAGGTCCTTTCTCATTGAGAACTGTTTGTATTATAAAATGTTTACATAAATGGTTATATATACGAACCTTACCTTTTCGTTTGTTATAGTGTGAAAGTCGATGTTTATACTATTTTTTTTGACATGTACGTAAAAATGGTTACTTATATGAACCGTGCTTTCTTGTTTATTTTAGTGTGATAGCCGTCACTTATGCTGTTGTACGAACATACTTAAAGAAATGACTACCTATGCGAATCTTACCTTTTCATTTGTATTAGTGTGACAGCCGCAAAATAAAAGTATAAATATTTTTTTTATATACAAATCTTTTTTATGGGGAGCTTCCGTACATTTTCAACAGATATACATTAAAAATTTATCCAGTTTGACTTCAAAAGTATGAAAATTCTTAAAAATATTCAAATATCTTTTACACATAAAGATTGAATCCGGAATTTAAAGAAAAAATCTTGTAAACTCTTACCTAAGTTTTTTTATTTCTTCGTGACATTAAACCTTAAGTTTATTTTTATTTTGAAAATTCAATAAACTTTGATTTTTATTAAATGATTTATATTTTTCTTAGTTTGAATGTCAAAAGAATTTATTTTATTATAATGTTGTTAAATTTCATAAAATAAAAAAACTTGAATAAAAAGGAAGAGTTTATAAACATTATTTTTTAAGAAGACTAGTTTCATGAGATTGCCTTTTTAGATTTTTCGTTGTGCGTTCTAAGCGGCACTTTCAAGCTATACACAAAAAAATGGGAAATATGTTTTATTTGGGACTCTGTTTGGAATTGATTTTTAATTAATTTTTTATTGATTTCTATTCACTTGATCTTGTTTGAAAATATGATCTTGTTTGTTTTTTCAGAAGATGAAGATTAAAAATATAAAGTTTGCTTAAATCAAGACATGAAGAATTCTTCTGAAAGACTGCAGCTTGAAGATTATATATTTGGCGTGGCTATGAGTCTTTGTAGTTACCTAGAATTATTAAGGGGGAGATTGTTAAGAATTTAATTTATAATAAATAAATTAAAATATGTCATTTGTATGTCAATTTAAGTAATATGTTATATGTAAAACTCATAATTTAATTACAAGTCTTGCGGTTAAATTAATAGGATAAGATTATTGAGTTTTAATTAGTTAAAGAATCCTAGATATTGAAGGATTCTTATTTGGTGAGTTCTAGTTGGATTAGAATTTTTTTTATCTGAATTTAATTCAAGCCAACAGATTAAAGTACAAGAAACAAAATTGAAAGTACAATGCAATATGGCACATGACCACTTGAGCGGTATTAAGTGCGCTCGAGCGGACTCTCGGTAATTTTAATTCGATTGAAACACCAATTGCCTGATTTTGAGGATTATATAAAGGACTATAGGCCAACCACGAAAATAAACTTCTACACTTCAATAATCAGATATTCTAAAGCAGATAGAAATTCTTTTCGAATTTCAAAAATTTTGAAATTGTTCGTGTTCAACTTAGAAGGTATTCTAAATTTACCGACGAATGATTCTACCAGTGTAAAAGTATTGAGGATTCAATACGTGTGAAGCTTGGAGGATTTATTGTTGCGGTGATCAAGTGAGGAACGGTGCACGTGAATTCGACAAGATAGCTTAAGGCGTTTGAATTAAGGATTCAATCAAAATCTGTAAGTGGGTGTTTTGTAACTGTTCAATTAGTTAATGCTTAATTTATTTGAACTTGGTAGTCCCGTAATTTTTTACCTAAGTAGGGTTTTCCACGTAAAAAATCTCGTGTGTTGAGTTTGAATGTTTGATTCTTTACTTCTCGAATTCTACAATATAGATTGATTAAAAAATGTAAAAATAAATAAATTTTTAATTGGTTTGATTAAAAAATATATAAAATAATTTTTTCAATGTTGATGTTTTATTTCTCTTTTACTTCATTCCCATTTTTCAAACTTGTAGTTTCCCAACACTCTGGGATTTTCTCTTGGGGTAGTTCAAATGGTGCTTTATTTGGTTTACAAGAACTGCAACAAAGTCCAAGAAGAGGAGATCCAAGTGCCTAATGTTGCTGAACAAGACACCCCAGTGCTCCTGAGATACACATCCAGTGCTCTCTCTACAAAATATACAAACCAACCGCGGTGAAGAACACAATTCTAGTGCTTCCAGTCAAGTTTAGTTTAGGAGATGAGCAATGTGTTTGGCACATTAAGGTTCCGTTTGTTTCGACATAAAATATTTTATATGTAAAATAATTCTATAAAAATAATTTTTTTTACTTGTATTTTTTAGTATTTGGTTAAAATTTAAAAAATGAGAATGAGATATGAGAGTGACCAAATTAAGGCAGGAAGAATTCGAGTGAAGAATTTTGAAAGAATTCCGAAAAAATTTATGTGGGAAAGATTTGTCTTTTATTTCATCATTTTTATTTGCTATGAAAATAACTAAAGGCGACGAGAATTGGATAAAAGTTCCGAATGTACATTCTAAAATTAACTTACTAGTTAATTTTTTGTAAGTCAAATTTGGTCTAATTAAATAAAATATTTTACTAAAAAATATATTTTATATAAGTATTATCATCCAAACAATAAATATTAAGTAAAATATTTTACATCGAAATAAACAAAAGCTAAACTTTTAATTTGTTACTCCTTACAAATGATTGCTACTCGAAGTGCTAAAATGTATAATGAGCAAAAATAACTTGATATAGCAATAAAAAATAAAGATAGATAGAATTGCTAATAATTTTGACAGTCTAATTATCCCATAAGCCATCCATGGCCGCCCAATTGGGTATCTTTTACGAGCGCGCGACTTTGTTCTTTTTATATTTTTTCCAATTGTCAATCGAACCATTGGGTTACGAACATTCGTAGTGTCTCTTGGGGATTCCTCTTTAAATTAGATGGAAAATAAATGAAAAACAATGTGTAATGTTGCACCTCTCTTGGATCTCCTTTCTTTGATTCCAATCCAATCCAATCCAATAAATGTATATTCGAGATTTTTGCATTATGAATTTACAAATCTTGTTTGATTGCTGTAATGGGCTTTACACCGTTGAAGAGTTTACGTTGTATGTAAAGCATCCTACGTTCATGTTGGGATTTTAACACAAATTATTGAACGCAAACAGAAATAAAATTACGCACAAAAAAATAAAAAATAATAAACACTAAAAATTTACGTGATTCGGTCCATACTGACCTACGTCCATGAGCAAGAGAAAAAAAATGTTTCACTATGTTGAATGTAAAATATTACAGAACCCGTCTTCATTCTCTCTATCAGCTAACTTCTTAATTTTTTATTTCACGACCTTCTTCATATGACTCCATTAGTATCATATTTATAGGTACACACGTAGAAATCTTAAAAAATTCACATACTACTATAAACTCTATACATAAAAAATTCTAGTGTACTTTTAATTCCATCACAACTCAATTACATATAGACCAAAATAATATAATAAATATGAATATGGTAGAATACAAGATACAGTCCAACAGTTCAATCCATCATGTTAATGTATGCTTCTCGAATATGCTTCCACTTGCTTATATGATTTCGACAAGTCAAAAGTAATTCATTAAATAGTTACCAAAATTAATCGGTGTGTGAAAGAATAAACCGGATGAGCCGATCAAAAAAAGAATAAGCCGGAGAGTTGTCAAAAAAATATTTCAAATTATGCGACTAATTTTGTGTTCTAAATTTTAAGATATTATAATTTTTATTACACTTATGTTCTATAAAATTTGTATTGCTGGACTTTACTCATAAAGATCTAAAAAATAAGATCTATATTTAGTATTAAATTTTAAAAAATAAAAATCATTTTTGGATAATGTAAGAAGTTTATTTGTTTCTTTTAAGCCAATAATAAATCCATTTATATGCCTTTCTCATCAAATGAGACCTTATTCTTCAAAAGCTCACTTTTTATTTTTATGTAGTTTCAAATTTAATATAAATATTGTTTGATAGATCTCATGGTCATAAAAATTTAAATTTTATGAAAAATTCTAAGGTTCTGTTGAGTTGTTAGAAAAATCATATAAGAAAGTGAGTCACAAAAGAAAAAAAGGCAAAGTGAAGAAAAAAAAGAAAAAAAATCATCTTAAAAAATTAATATCCGTTACTTGTTTAATTTGCAAGAAAATTAGTAAAAAATTTAATTTACAGCTTTTCGCATAATCTTATACTTTTAACAATATTTACTTTGTTCAAAGACTTTTTCAGCAGTAAAGTAGTTATTGCAGGTCTCACATTTTTCTGTGACCATTGAACAAACATAGAAAAATAAAAGGATTTTTTTTTCTTTTATTTTCCGTCAACTGAAGGAAACCTAAAGCTATCGACTAGCGGGCTCCAGGCCCAGTGAAGAAATTAGTATCAGCGTTGGACCAAGCCCAAGGCAGTTTGCCTTGGAGAGTTCACGGTGGGCTTCATAGCTTGGTGTCAACCTGGGCTTTATTTTAAAGCATGTATAACTATTAGGGTAATACCGTGCTCCTAATAATAAATCTTACTTTATATTTTAAAATGAATGTTTGATTAAATAAAAAATATGAATGGCGTTAAATTCTTTTAAAAAATGTAAATTTAAAATATTTTTTGTTCTAAATTGTTGATTTTTTTTAGATAAGAGAGTAAAAGTAAATATCAAATCATTCGTTTTAAATTTTGATATTAATGGTTTTAATATTGTGGTACACTCAAAACTTTGTCATAGCATTAAATGAGAGCTAACTTGAAATTAAATATTTTTTAAAAATTGATGAGAAACGACTTAAGAAAAATAATAAAAAAAGAAAGAGATCGTGTGGTGAGAGAGGAGATGGATTAAAAGGAGAGGATTAATTCTACCATCGAAGGATTAAAAGAAAAATAATAAGCATTTTAGAATGCGTTGTTAGTTTTTTTACTCAAGTTAACGGGTCATTGGTCTACTTGGTCGTTACAAATAGTATCATAGTCAGTCTTGGTCCCATCTACGATTTCGTGACAACGTACATAGATGACTAAAAATACTTAAAGAGAGATATAGACCTCAGAGTTTAGTTTTTTATGTATATTAATGAGTTGTTTAGTGTTCGTTAATAGACTACTATTTACATTCTAACTAATAAAATAATTTAGATCACATGATGAGAATGTTACGTATTAGAGTGGAGAATAGTATGATACCCAATCTCATATTGGTAGTGGAGAATAGTGTGATACCCAATCTCATATTGGTCAAAAATAGAAATTGAGTCTGATAATAAAAAAATTTGAGCATCTACTAATTAATAACTTGGGCTTTAGCATTTTGAGTCACATTATTAGACTATTTATTCATGTTATTAAGTTAATGGTCCACTTTGTAGTGGCGTAGATAAAGAAGTTCATGCTCCAGATAAGGATAGAAACCCAATAGTTATATACATTGTGCATGTTAATGGGTTACTCTGTGTCTGTTGATGGGATACTATCCATATCCCCGTTAGGAGAAAAACCAAGTTAGGCCCCGCAACAAGGGCATCGAATATTTGAGTTGAAAAATATTATAATACTCTATCTCACATCGATAAAAAATAGAAATTAAATATGGTATATAAAAAAACTTGTAAATTATTACTAATAACTTAAATTTAAGCATTTTAGATCATATTATTTGGCTCTTAATTAAAATTTAAAGTTATTGGACTAATAGTCTACTTGAATCGTTACACAGGATGGTGTTGATATTTGTTTTAGATGATATTTTTAAAGACTATAATGAATTCAATTAAATGATCGAAAATACATTCTCTAACTTCCTCTCTTTCTTTAATTAAACCATACATCTATTATACAAAGAATAATAGTTTATGTTAACATCTATCCTATTTTGCATTCTCTTTCTCTACATTTAAAATTGAATTTTTTTTTTATCTTCCTTTCAAACCTAAAATTTATTTTTCTCTCTTTGTTCTAAATTCTCTCTCTCTGCACATTAAATACACAATAGGTAAACGAGAAATCAAATATATCTTTAGGGTCGCACTCTAATATACTTGAATAATAGAGTATTTACTATTGTATTGTTCATATACTGATTGTATTATAGTTACTTGAATAATATCATGACAGAATATTTAATATTATATTATTGATACATTAATAGCATAATTGTTACCGTTGACCCTTAAAAATTAAAAATAATATTCATTTAATAGTTACTGTTGATGTCTAATAACTAATTTGATTTGTATTTGTTACAATAAACTTAGGCTCCATTTGTTTTGACGAAGAATTTTTATTAGGAAAATATTATTAATAAAAAATATTTTTTTATGCGTGTTTAGTTGTAATTTTGAAAATAATAGTGCTAGTGGATGTGGTACTATTAAAATTAATGGCAATGTATAGTGTCGGTGGAAGCAATAGTGGCGGTGGTGACAATGACTTTCGGACCTTGATTTCCGACCCTAACCCCTGGAGATGCGGACACTTGAACTCTTGATCATAACCCAAAACTCCGGACCTCGGGCCTCAAACTCTCGACCTGAAATTCCAAACCTTGGAACCCAGGCCCCTAGCCCCCAGTTCCTGACTCTCGATTCCTAAATCCTCGACCCCCATCCCTTTGACGACAATGGTGACAATGATGGGATGGTAAGAGTTAAAAATATTTTTCATCATAAAAAAGTGAAAAACATTCTCTACCAATATCAACTTATTTTTTATTGACTTAAAAAAAATTTGTTGACTTTTAATTTCTGTCGTATTAAATATCAAAAAATATAAAAAATATTTTTTATATATCCAAACAAACGGAGGCTTATATTATCATAATTCATGGTAAATCTGTAATTATAGTATCTGAGTCCATAAACTCATTTTTTTTTTCTCTCTTTTTTTTTTGGTGGGGGGGGGGTGGGAGCTGATCACTTTATGATTCCATAGCATGCAATTACATGTTAGCAGCAAAAGCAACATCTTAACGGTGAAGGAAGGCACATACATACCCATTCTTGATTCTTGATGAAGAGTCACTTCATTTACTTGGTTCCCCACCCCCCCACTCTTTGCCTTTTTAGAGGCTTTTGCTTTTCTTTCTAAACAAAAAGCTTTTGCATGCTCTCTCTCCTTTTTTTTCTTTTTCTTTTTTCTTTTTCTTTGAAACCAACTTATTCAAATCCCCAGAGAAAACATTTCATATCAGAAAAGTTTTAATATTGTGATACCTAACCTATGGTGTGCCAACGTCATATTTATTGTCATATATGTCTATTAATTTTATCAGTCCAAATGGATTGAGGAGGAAAACTTGGCCTAAATCCCTCACTTAGCACTGTTTATAATGTCTACAAAATTTAATTTTTAAAAGGTTTAGATTTTTTTATAAAAAAAATAAGAAAAGAAAAAAAGTTAAAATGTTCGTGATAATTTTTAAGGGTAATTTTTCTTTTTTGTTAAAATATCTAATATGCTTTTACTTTTTTCTTTTGAGTTGTAGTGTTTTAGATATTAACACAATTTTTTTTATTATTGAAAATATAGTTAAATTTTTAATTAAAGATATTATAATTATTTTTTTAAGAAAAAAGTGTGTTTGGGATTTACGTATGTGTATAAGTTTTTTTTCTTAAAAAAAATAATTAATTAGTTTTTTGGAGAAACTAAACATTTAAAAACTCCTTTTTAAACAGTAACTAGCAATGGACACATGCATGCGTATGTAAGTATGTATTTTAAAATTAAAATAATTTTAAGAAATAAATAATAAAATAATTTTATTTTAAAATTGTGAGCAATTATAATTTTTAAATTAAGTAAGAGAAGAAAAAATACATAAAATCAAATGAAATTGTTTCGGTATTAAAAAACTAACTAAGAGCATTTTTAGTCTAAAAAAATCCGCACAGTTTCATTACACTAAATAAAAGGAATCTTATTAAATACACTAATAATTATGAACTTAAAGCATTAAATAAACTTGCTCTAAAAATGTTGAATAATTTCTAACAACTACTTAAACCTTATTTGAGACAC
>JAOTRH010000016.1:5688972-5700611 GCA_034768845.1 Heliamphora exappendiculata | reverse complement strand
TTGATTAGAATATTAGATTGATTAGATTGATTTTATTCTGATTTGATTTTATTCTATTATATTTTCTTATTGTTTATTCTATTCGCCTATAAATATGCCATATATTGTACAGTTTCAATAGACAGAAAATATAGAGTTATTTTCTTTTCTCAATTTCTTCAGTACTAAAAATAAAAAGAGGGCTCAATGGGAAAGATATGATGTAGTTAATTCCAACCGTGCTTCCACCCTTGAGTTCCTACATAAACAAGACCCCTAATCAGCGGGCACCCAGAAGCATTCCAATGCCCAAGTTATTGTTGGGATTTGAATACTAATTTTCAAGCATAAATAGAAAAAAAAATTATGTATACACTAAAGAAAAAATGACGCAAGAACTTATGTGGTTCGGCATAACCTGTCTACGTTTATGAGTGTGAGAGATAATTCATTATAATCGTAAATTGTACAATTCTGAGAACAAAAGTACCACAAAACCCAACGCATCCACAACTCGAGTTTTGAAACAAATCATATTTTTCTACTCAAGCGTTACTTTCATACCTCTTGTATTTTTTCATCTCTCTATACATCGCTACCCCATTTTATTCAACTCTTCACACAATACTTAAAATCACAAGGTCCTATATATAGGAATTTCTAAACCCTAATTCCATATAATTATAAAGCCCAATATATATTAGATTTCTTGTAGATTTATTACTCCAGCCATGTCTAAATATATGTAAATAAAATACTAATTATATGGATTTGCAGAATACAAGATATACAGCCAACAATTTTCATCTTGGTTTGAATCATGCAAAATCACCTTGAAGATAACCGATGTCGATGTCGATTATGCTGTCGTCGTTAATCCACCACACTCAAACTAACATGGCTTGCACCTCTATGCTGAGATGCCTGTCACCTATCCATCAAGATGTCCGTTGTCATTCCATCTATTCGTCGAATTGTATTGTTTGTCAATCATCTGTCAAATTAAAAAATCGCCGTTTGATTTGACTCCACCTACTACTAAAATCTCAGTTGCATACATTGATTTAACTAGATTGCTCCTAATCACCTGATCACCCACGATCAAATCCAATCACTATTGATCAAACCCGATTTGAGCCAAATATGTCCAATCGCATCAAACAATGCAGAAATTAAAAAAAAACTAACTGTACTAATGAATCTGTAGCGCTGAAAAACCTTAGAATACTCTTTCATCCTGGATTTTGCTAATACACATATGTCGATCAATTAGAAAACAAACTTATGAACCATCGATCAAGCCCGAGTCACAATGGATCACAACCCGTGACCACCTCAAGATGTTGAATCCGTGGAACCAATTCAAGAGAATTAAGACCATAACTTCATGCCAATTTCATATTTCGCTAAATTTGCACGATGATCGAGACCGATAAACTTGACACCCTAGTTTTGATGCTTTTAATTCGTAAGTTTTTTGCACCGCTCTCTTGCTCTGATTACCCACAACGATTTCGAATATTTAATCTAGCTCTGATGCCACCTATTGGGACTTGAACACCAAATCTCGAATGCAAACAGAATAAAAAATTATGCACCTACAAAAGAAAAAAGCACGCAAAGATTTATATGATTTGGTACAATTTGCCTACGTTCATGGAGGCGAGAGATGATCAATTATAATCGTAGAGTATACAATTTCGAGATAAAAAATACCTCAAAATTCGACACATACAATCCGAGCCCTGAAACAAATCTCATTTTTCCACTCAAGGATTACTCCCGTTCTCATGATATTTTTTTATTTCTCCATACATCTCTATCCACTTTGATTCAACTCTTCACACAATAATTAGAATTATAAAGTCTTATTTATAGAAAACCCTAAAACTCTAACCCCATATAATTATAAATTCATATACATATTAAAATTTTTATGAATTTATGACTTCAACTTAACCCAAATACATGTAAATAAAATATAAATTAATGAATTCGTAGAATACAAGATATATACCAAACAATTAGTTAAGATTTAAAAAAGAAAAGTAAAGTAAAAGAGAAGATTGTTACCTACCTTCGCTTGAAATGATATATCTATATCTATCTATACTAGTCTATTAAACAAGAACACTTATTTGGTGTAAAGTTTTTGTAAAGTTAGGTGGACTTTTATATTGGATAAAAATGCCCTTGAAGTTTTTATCTCATTATCTTAATGTTATTATTTTATTTTTTTTAATATTTGCTTATTAATTTACACACGCAGCACATGTACCCAATCGCTAGTATATAGAATGGGGTATAAGAGTTGACTTTTGTAGGATTGTTCATCATTTCATATCTTATGATGACTATGTAAAGTATTTGATTTAGTTTCTTAGGACTTGGTCCTCTAATAGTCTATGATGATTTTTTTCTATAACTTCTATCTTTAACAATATAATAAGATCAAAATATAAAAATATTATATTTATTTTTTTTAATTATATATGTTGTCTTTTTAATTTTAATATTTTATCAATATTATTCTTCTTATACCCATGTCATCACATTTTATTAATACCATTCCCTCTTAAAGTTGATAAATACCTCTTGTTTTGGTTTTGACCTCATTCCACTCTTGCCACTTTTTTGATTTTTTCTACCATGCTCCCACCATGATATTATATGGGATGAGAACGAGGGATCAAATTGAGCGAATGCTAATTTTATTTCACAACAACAAAAAATCATAAAACAACTTCTGAATCTTGAAGTAAATAAACTGAGATAGAAGCAAACATTGAACGTAGACAGATTCAGTTTCTAAGAAAAACATAAAAATATTTTTGCAAAAATGGACAAAGAAGCATAAGCAAAGGAAAAGCAAACTGTAAACTTATAGCATTTCGAAATTAAACAACTTGTCCTTAAAATAGATTTGTCCTTAAACAATCTATCCCTAAATTAAGCTTTGCTTACGGTGCTTACGAATTCAGATGCCTACCTCTTAGAATTAATTAATTTCTTGCATGTAGAAGAAATATTGTAATATGTTGTGCTCGACAAACCAAACAAATCTTTGAACTCTCTCTAATTAGTGAATGCATGAAAATTGGATGAAAATCGATTTATTTCAACTAGAATATTAGATTTTATAGGAAATCCTAAAACCTTAACATCATATAACATAAAGCCCTATATATATTAAATTTTTTTTGTAAATTCATGACTCCAGTTCAGTCCAAATAAATGTAAATAAAATACTAATTGTATAGACCCGCAGAATATTAGACACACCCAACAATCTACATATTGATTTGAATTATGCAAATCACCTTGAAAATACCAGTGTTGATATCGATTCTTCCACCGTATTCAATCAATCACACTCAAACTAACATGGCCTGCACTTCTACATCAAGATGCACAACACCTATTCGTCGAGGTGTCTACTGTCATTCTACCTATTCGTCGAAGTGTAATGATTGTTAATTATTTGTCGAATCAGAAAATCGCCGTTTGATTTATCTTCACCTGCAACTAAAAATCCAGCTGCATCCATTAATGATTGATCTTTCACACTAATTAAACCATATTACTCCCAATCATCCTTAATTATATGCAATCAAGCCCGATCACACCTGATCAATATTAAATTAAGTCGAATCTGTCCAATCTCATTTAATCATTCATAATCTAAAAATTTGTACTGTAGTAATGAATTTACAACGCTAAAAAACGTTAGAAGACACGTTCCTTTTAAATTATTTTACTATATACATGAACCAATATAGTAAAATAATTTTGAATATTCCCTTTAAATAATTTTTTACTAAATATACGAATCGATATAACAAAATAATTTTGGACAGTCAATTTCAAACCCAAAGCCACACTGGAACATAGCCCAAATTAGATTCCAAATGCAATGCAATGGAGGCAAATTTCAAAATCATATTCAATGCATGTACCTGTATCAAACTACTACTATACGAACTAGATATTGTTTCAACTAAGAATTGTCGCATTCATCGCCTAGCAACGCTGATGGCCACCAGCCTTTTTTTTCTTCTCTTTGTGCAAAAGTAATATTTTTTTTGATTTACATAATACGAAATTAAAAAAATATACCACGGTTTCAAATAATTTACTGTCAGCTTTGATACCACTTTTTAAAATTTAAATATTAATTTTTGAATGCAATTAGAAACAAAAATTATACATGCACTAAAAAAAATCATATCATGATTTACATGATTCGACGCAACCTGCCTCCGTCCACAAGATCAAGAAATAATTTATTATAACTATAGATTATACAATATCGAGATCAAAAATACCATAAAATTCGATACCCATAATTCAAATTCTGAAATAAATCTTATTTTTCCACTCAAGGGTTACTTTCTATGCTTCAAGTATTTTTTTATCTCTCACTACATCTGTACTTTATTTGATTAAACTCTCTACGCAATAACGATAATTATAAAGTCCTATTATAGAAAATCCTAAAACTCTAACTCTATATAATTATAGAACTCCATGCATATTAAATCTTTTGTGGATTCATAATTTCAGTTTAGTCCACAAATACATTTAAATAAAATAATAATTATATAAATTAGCAAAATACAAGACACACACTCAATAATTCTATTTTGTCTTTTTAATTATACAAAAAAATGAATAATTCTTGTTCTCCTAAAATATTTTTGAAAACTTAATTAATTGAGCCTGTTTAGAATAACTTTTAAACTTAACTTTTAAGAGATTTAGTTTTTTTTTTAAAGAATAAAAAAAAATAAAAATATTTAAGATGATTTAAAAAAATAGATGTTAAAAGAAATTCTTTTTTGACTTTTTTTGTATTGTCTTGCAAATCATGAAAGTTTAATATTCTAAACAAACAAACTTAAAAATTAGACTTTCCAAAAAAAAAAAAACCAACTGTTTTTATGGATCCCAAACAGGTCATGCGTACATCGCAGGTGCTATAATTATTCAACTATTACTCATTAAAAAATATTAATCATCGTTTAATAAATAATAAATAAAAAATATAATATATATAAATATTTATATAAAATATATTAATATATATATAAATAATAAATTTTATTTTTAAAAATATATTAATATTAAAAAAATTAATTTTTATTATTTTATTAATCACCGCTTAATATGTGGTGATTACTCATTTATATTTTTTCGCACGCTGACGACTTAAAGCAAGTGAATACACGTGTAATTCACTGGGCCTACCCCTACCTTTTACCCTTTAGGATCTTGGCCTGTACTCGATCACCGCCCTCCTAGCTTGTACTTGATCTCCGCAACGCTAGCCGAGCTCACCAACCCATCAGTCCGGCGACCGTGCTGCGCCTGTTTAGGAGAGCACGGCGTTGGAGAATTTTTTTTGAATAAATTTTTATAGTCGAATTAGTAAATTCTGAGATTTTGTTTTGAATAAATTTTTATAATTGAATTTATTTATTATATAAAAATTATTAATTTTACTGTTTATAAAAAAATTTAAATTTATCTAATATTTATAACTAAGTAATTAAATAAAAAATTTTAATATTATTTTATAAATAAATAAATAAAAATTATAATTTAAAAAAAAATATTAAACAAATATTACTAAATTACTTAATTATTAGTATTGAATAAATATAAAATTTTATATATTTAATAAATTCAATAAATTAAACCTAATAAACGAGTTTAATTATAAAAATTTATTCAAAAAAATTCCCAAGACGTAACACGATCGACGATCCCCACCCACCACGCACTGACGCATGGGATCTATCTACCCTCCCCTTCCCTCCCCTCCTCTCCAGATCTTCTTCTCCCCCTATCGATAGCTGATAGGTCTTCATTAAATCTGCTTCCCAATTCGTTTTTCTTTCTCACCTTTTGCATATCCATCATACATGTAATCTCCATTTTCGGCGCCATAGATTCTCTCGCAAGATTTGGTTTTATTGACGCAAATCTGTTGTTGGTCAGGGTTGTGTTGAGCTGAGGAGAAGCGAAGATGTTGGGGATGGCGAGGCAAAAAGTCTCCCGCGGAGGCATTAATTCTTCGGTAGGAACTGAACTTTTTAATCATCATCGATTCTTAATTAGTTTTGTTTGAAGACCGTTGGCTGTTATTGGTTATTGTGAATGCTTACATTATGTTTGTTTGATTGTCTGTGTAAGATCGTGGAGCAGTCCTTGCAGAGGATTCGAAATCAATTCGTACTTAACGCGATGAAGTGTTACTCGTCTTCAGCAAAAGAGGTTTGACTCGTCTCCCTCCTTACCATTTATCTTATCTGTGTGAATATACGTATGGATTTATGTCTGTATATTCATGTGTCCGCAACACAATGTACGGAATTAGTTTACAGAAAATAGCAAATGTCTACCTATAGTAAAGAACAATGGACAGGAAGAAGACCATGGGAAATTGGGCAAGGTGGTTTATGCTCAGAGTGCCTGTTTTGGTACTATATTTTGAGGTTTTTTGCTGATTCTTTTTTGGGTAGACTTTTTGCATCGTTTGTCTACTTTTTAAATAACTTTTTAGTAGACTTTCTGCATCGTTTGTCTACTTTTAAATAACTTTTTCCAATCATCTCGATTAGAGGACCCAGGAAAGTGAAAAAATCTGATTAAACAATTTAAAATTTTGACTATTGGCTAAAATAAACAACATAAAATCTTGTCTTTTTTGAATTTTTTTTAATGTTTTGATAAAAAAAAATTTACTTTTTGGTCTCGCCTTGATGAGATGGAGCAAAAAAGAAAAGATTTAACTAAACGATAAAAAGTTTAGAAAAGACCAAAATTAAGCCAAAACGAGTCAAGAAGCCAGTTTTTTTTTTCTTTTTCTTTTTGTCTTTAGCTTAGTTGCACGAATCACAATCCTCCTAATGAGGTGATGAATTTATCTCAGAACTTTGCTTCCATGCTCCAAAGTAAGAATCTTGTAATAACATCGTAAGAACCTCGTTCCCATCGTGGAAGAACTTCGCTCTTAACTAAGATAAAACCTTTTAAGCATATTGATTTTTAAAAAGAAAAATAAAATAATTACCCCTCCCCCCCCCCCCTAAAAAAAAAGTAATATAAAAGTAAAAAAATAAGAAAAAATCTATAGAATTAATAAGATTATAGAATAAAATTAACTCAAATATATACTAGTGCTTTATATTTACATAATATTTATTTATATATATAAAAAATAATATGTATTTGATACTAATTTACAATATTTATTCTTATTTTAACATATATTATAATTAAATAAAAAAATATTTCATAGAATATATAAAATATATAAACGCTCCTATAGGCGCTCCCAACCTTAGACTCTTCTATATGGCCTCGCTCTCCCGCACCAGCTCTTGCTTCCTCTCCCGCTTCGTGCAACTAAGGTCTTTATTAAACTTTTTTTATCTTTTGATTAAAATATTTACTTTTCTATTTATCTGATCAAGATGAACTAAAAATGTAAAAAATTTGGTAAAAAATTAAAACTAAAAAGTCTCAAAAAAAAAAAGCCGAATAGTAAAAATTCAGCTTGCATATACATGCAAAATTGCTATTATGGTATGGTTTCCACTTGTTTTTCTGTTATTCTAACATACTTTTTTGTCTCACCTAATTGACATATAGTTTGTTTTTATTCATTCCAATGTTCTTCATTTTTTGTAATACCCTGGCAGTAGTTGAAAATTAAGGTTCCGGAAATTATAAAGGTTATTTTACAGTAATTTGAGACATTGAGTTCTGGTAGAGGTATATTATGATGGCTTAAAGGCATCTTTTCCGCATATTTTTAAGTGTCCATGCCTCTCTCTCTTTATTTTTCCATGATAAGATGTTGCATAAACTCTAGTTGTAGTAAGTTGGTATTTATTGGATTAGGGCTCGGAGTATCTTTAACACGTGTTGTTTTTACCTTTTTTAGGTTGGGGGGGTTGTTAGCCAATAGCCACTCCCCAATAATCTGTTGTAGGCACCACGACATGTTAGATGCATGATATTTTTTGCTTATAGGGGTGAGTAGGCCAAACCCACACTAGTACCACCAATCAAAATTAAATCAGTAAATAAAATTACAGATCATTGCCATCCATAAGAGTATTGACAGTAAGAGAGAACAAATTATTTGCATGAAAACCCTTGAAGAAAAATATCTCAAGGTAAAAAAATAAATGCATCTTACCAGTCAAAACAATCCACTAGATCAAGAGATTAGTACAAGACTCAAGTAAAGCGACTTACAACCCAACTCTAGATGCATTTTAAACTTGATATCCTGTTTCCAGCAACACTTTTTTGATAATCACTCACCGTGGCTACAACACTGTTGGACCTCTCTTGATCGTGGTTTCTTCATCTGGTCGTCACTATGTAAGAATGCACAAATGAAGTGATAATACATTGTCTAATTTTCAAAACACGACTTAGAGAAGTTGTTCTAAAGCATTGATCAAATTAGAAATTTTCTTTGGAGTTGTTAAAGACAAAGACTTACAACAGTCTTGGAGTTACAAGAGGCTTGGGCAATAGATAAGTTTTTCAGTTTATTTAGAGTAAGAATAGGTTGCTTTATATATAGTTTTGTTTGAAAAATATCTTGCACAAATTCCGAAAATTGAAGTACTGCTGAACCAACCTTCAAATGGGATTCGAGCAGGCTACAATGGACATCCAGTATGTAGTCTCCATTCAAACAGCCTGCTAGGGAGCTTTGAGTAGGCCTTTCTGATTGTTCGACCCTTGAAGTGACCTTTTGGGCATCAATCAAGAATCTTAAATTGCGCTGAATCTTGTATTTTTATGGTTTTGCATGTCAAAACCTGTAGACAGAAACTAAGGTGAACCATGGTTATTTGGACAGATTAGAAGGTATCCTAGATTATGGCAACACGCTCAAAAGAGAAAATACATCTTTCAATACATTGAGCTAACATTTGACATCTTCAGATGATCTTCATTTATGAACACACTATCTGGTTGGCCTAGAGCAACCTACCCTAAATTTTGTCTACAGATGCCAACAAACATATTGTATTGTTATTTGATTTTTATAGGTCTAATGTTATTGGCAGTGCTGATTGCTTGCAGATGACGGTGCGAGATGCTTTGAATTCTGCACTTGATGAAGAAATGTCTGCAGATTCCAAAGTATTTTTGATGGGAGAAGAGGTATTTTGATAGCATGATGAGAAATATATATTTAGGGTCGTTGACATGATTTCCACGTAGATCATTTCAACGCTTGATTGTTTATATTATTTATATGCAGGTTGGTGAATATCAGGGTGCATACAAGGTTAGAAATGTCTGGCAAGACAAAAAATCAATCACTCCGGTTTTGGAGTTCTGCTAGCATCTATGTGCTTCTCTTCTTTGAAACTTACTTTTCCAATTTAAATTTGTGTTAGATTTCCAAGGGTCTTTTGGAGAAGTATGGTCCTGAGAGGGTTGTTGATACTCCAATTACAGAGGTTGCCCCTTATACCTGATAAATAATTGTTTGTTGTTTTAATTGTCCTAAATTGATTTAATTGTTCTTTTTTTTCCTTTTAACTTCTCTTTTAAAATGCTGAGACATACATATATTTTTTCGTAAAAATTTCCGACGTTCTACTTTTCAACTGATATTGAAGGCTGGCTTTGCGGGGATAGGAGTTGGTGCTGCTTACCATGGTCTGAAGCCTGTTGTAGAATTTATGACATTTAACTTCTCCATGCAGGTCAGTGTTCATCTATATGAGATTTTCTTTTCAATATTCATGAAGGCATATGATACAAATTATCAATCTTATCTTCAAACTTTATGAGTTATACTATATTGGAATTTCTGTAGAAGTATTTGTCTGGTTCCAAGCGGTGCAATGTGGTATATCATTAATGTGTCACCATTTTATGATTCTATTTTTGTGGGCTAACGGCTCCTGCAATGTTCAAATTAACCAGTGCATAATGTGTGGAAAGGAATTTTCTGTTTGAATCTAAGGCCTAGAATCTCTTTGCCATTGCCTTGATTTTGTATCACCAATATTTTATGGTTGACCTCGATTAGCGTTGGATCCAGAAATTTGATGTAGGTGGGGCACAAAATATAAATATGCATAATAAGCCAAAAAAAAAAATTCATTTTTAAAGATTTTCATCCTTTTACAATTGGCCTGAACGGGTTTTCATCTTTTGAAAGTTCTGCATAATGGTATTATTGTTAATTCTATCGAAACCATCTCTCCTTTATGTATACCACCAAGCTATCATTCATCCATTGATCACTCATTCGGTTCCTTAGTCGATTCTTCACAACATTCTTAGTTAAAAATACTCTTTCGACCGTAGCAATTGCAATTGATAAGATCAATGCCATACTGAGGAGCAAATAAACTAACGGATATACTTTGTCTCTTCTTGTTTTCAATATTACTTTAGCGAGATCAGTAATTCCATTCAACTTTGAGAAATCATCATTTGATTATATATAAAAAATATATGTATCAAGCTGATCATGAAGTACCATGAGCTCAATTAGAGAAAAGTCATTTGGATAAAATTTAGTAAGACGAATTAACATCTTGTCAAAACTAGAAAATGAGTCCGATGGATTGAGACATGGCACACAAAGTAACAATTCATTGTTTTTCTTGGTAAAACGAGCATTTAGTTCTTAAAGTTGCATATCTATGACAATATAGAATAACTCAACACGAAAATGATGCAAGTTTGTCATTTTTGGGGCTTTATGCCTTCTCCCTGGGGTTGCAAATGCATAATCTATATTGAGAACATTAATTCCATTCTTTTCACAAAAAGAGAAAACACCGTCAAGTAAAAATGTTCATCTACTTTCCCACATCATTTGGAGTCATTTTTTAGAAATCTCAACCAAATTCATAACATTCACAATATCTTGATCTTTTTTTTGTAATACTTGTGATAATTCAGATTCAATAGCTAATACTGCTCTCATCAAATGAAGATTGAATATAAAATCAAAAGACACATTGAGTTCAACAATAAATTTGCTTCTGCTTGTTAGTCTGAATTTGAACCATCCTCTGTAATAATTTCAAGTACATCAATCACTGCTGAAAACATATTCATCAAGCTAAAGTATTATAATGCGAGCCCCAATGCACTTGGCCATTAGGGGTGTGTGTGAGGTGTTATGTGCGGAACGACATAAGTGATTGGCACGAAGTGGGTTGTTTGTGAAATTGGGCTTGGGAGTGTGGGACTTAGGGTTTGAAATAAATTAATTGTTTAGGAGGGGCACAAGAGTAATTTTGAAGAATGTATTTAAATATATAATATTTTTACGTGTAAAAAAAAAAAAAAACTCAGGGTAGTCACGGGCCCCCTAGGCCTATACTATATCTGCCACTGACTTTGATGTCTTACAAATCTATAAACTTGATAGAATTTAATCAATGATAAATTACACTGACCTCTCTTGAGGTTTCGGTTAAATACAATCAAATCCAAACGTTTAGAATAATTACATTATGCTCCCTTGGCGTTAATTTCTTTTAAACGGTGTTAACAAAAAAATTAAATAACAAAAATACCCTCGTCCTCTCTAGCGACCCTTTCCCCCAATCTGTCTCTCTCTCTCTCTCTCTCTTCCCCCTTCCTTCTCTGTTTCG
>JAOTRH010000016.1:5664286-5683621 GCA_034768845.1 Heliamphora exappendiculata | reverse complement strand
TGGTGGTCGGTGCCGATGGTGGTTGGCGGTGAGATTGGCAGCTTCGGTGGTGGGGGTCGGCGAGGCTAGCGGCTGACGGTAACTCTCCTTTCTCTCTCTTTTTCTTTCTCTCTACTTTTCCTTTTCACTTGTGCCGAAAACCTCTCAAAGTCCTCCGATTTATACTTGTCCCAGTTCCAATCGAACATTGAATCTACAAATTAAGGGGGTTGATTCGTCGATTCAATGAATAGGAGGTTAATTCGTCGATTCAATGAATGAGGGGTTGATTCGTCGATCCAATAAATGAGGGGATATCAATCCCCCTTTGCCCGTCGGTTGCAATCCCAGCCCAATTCAAATAACAGTAATTTATTTAATTTTATTTATTTATTTTTATTTTTATATTTTTATTTTTATATTTTTCGGCTTGTTACATACTGCCTCTGTTGTAGGATCCCAATGTCTATCATATTTATCTTGCTAATCAATGCGCAGATGCTGAAGTTGTTTGATTAGTGACAACTGCTTTTTCCAAATGAAGAGCAGATTGTGTAACATTTAACCATAAGGTATTCTTGAATCAGAAATGGATATTCACATCGGACTGGCTTGAAGCTCAGTTATGTACATCGTATTCTCATTACATCAAAGGCCTGACCTAATTCTCTCTCTCTCTCTCTCTCTCTCTCTCTCTCTCACACACACACACACACAATCAAAAAAATAAGAATGCCCTTATATGCATCTTTGGTCAATGCATTAAGAGAGCAATTTATATGGCATATAGTTTGAGAATCAATTGCTAATGTCCTTGTTACATGTGGATACACTAGTGCATGATCTAGTGTGGCTTTTACTAGATAATTTGTTGAACCAATGGAAGAGAAAAGGTCCTTACGTGGAATGCACATTGATAATTTGAAATTTCTCTCAAACTAAATCTGCACCTATTAAATGTAACAATAAAGAATTAGTAGGTTAAATAAACAGTTTGTGTTCCTAGTCTTGTACGAGGAGCACTAGTTTTATGTGAACTTGGGTGCACAACATCACTTGTTACCAGTTGCATTTGTGGAGAAGCTCGTGAAACTATATGGCTAATGGAAAAATGATAGAAACTTTTATGTTCAGTTCAGTGAGGAGAAAGGTGTTAAAATTAATGGTTGGTGACCTGCCATTAAAAAAAAAAAGAAAAAAAGAAAAAAGAAAAGGTGGAGGAGGACTATGAAATAAAATGTTTTGGATAAGATTCGAGTTGTGTTTTTTGGATGTTGTACCTCACTCCTC
The DNA here is from genome assembly GCA_034768845.1 of Heliamphora exappendiculata. Lineage (NCBI taxonomy): Eukaryota > Viridiplantae > Streptophyta > Magnoliopsida > Ericales > Sarraceniaceae > Heliamphora > Heliamphora exappendiculata. The sequence goes on along the minus strand of JAOTRH010000016.1, from coordinate 5,682,352 downwards.
CCAAAAAAAAGAGCCCAAAAGAAACATGCTTCTTTAACTGGTGTGTTGGTTTTATAATCATTACTTTGCTTGAATATATATGTATATTTTAATTAAACAGATCCATCAGTTTATAACTTCAGACTATGGTTTTGTGCAGTGTTATGCAGCATGGTATGGTTCATGTCCAGGTTTAAAGGTGCTGTCTCCATACTCATCAGAAGATGCTAGGGGATTGCTAAAAGCTGCTATAAGGGACCCAGACCCAGTTGTTTTCCTTGAAAATGAGTTGTTGTAAGTAGTTTAGGTGCATTGTGACTTTAATGGGTTTGCTTTCCTTGGCAGACTTTGTTGATGCTTATGTGATGTGCCCTGCAGGTATGGTGAGTCCTTCCCTGTTTCAGCGGAAGTGCTTGATTCTAGTTTCTGTCTGCCAATAGGGAAAGCGAAGGTACTTTTTCTCTTGACATTTTTACTGTTTATTTTCATCATTAACTACTGTCATCCTTCCTCACTTCCCAGTTATTGACAGATAGAACGCGAAGGAAAAGATGTGACAATTACTGCTTTCTCCAAGATGGTTGGTTATGCTCTCAAGGTTTGTCATTCTTTCTTCATGTATTGTACCTATATGTGATCAACTATGTCATTTGATTTTCTACTTTACAAATCCTACGATCTGTTTTCCATTTTTCTTGCAATGAATGGATTTTGCTGTATATCTATGAGGATAGGAAATTGCTAATTCTCTGCCATTTTGCAAACCCACAGTCCTCTCTTGCACAAGTATGGGTCATATATAGATAGGTGTCATTCAGAAAGCATTGTTTGTTTAGTGTGTCCAAATGCACTCCATGCCTTATTCTCTCAGTTGGTGCTACATTTGTATACACCTGACGTTGCTTACGTTTGTATCGTGCAGTATCGGCATTCAACATGGTGAGAAGAGATATTTTTTTGAAAAAATAACATTTGCAGGAAGTGGGGGATAACTTTAGTTGTGAATTATACTAAAATTGTAAGTAGAAAAAATAAACACAAATCATGCAAGAAGGAGACACGATATTTTTACGTGGAAAACTTCAATTCGGGTAAAAACCAAGGGATCAGTCCAGATCCAAATAAATCAAGTACTATCACTTTGAACAGTTACAAGAACCAACTTATAGATTCTGTTGAATTCACAACTAGACGCCTTAAGTTGTACTTGTCGAATTCACGTGCACCATTCCTTCACTTGATTATCGCAACATCGAATCCATGATGCCTTTTGCATTGGAATGCACCAAAGGATTTGAACTTAAAACTTCAATTCAGAATTTCTCTCCTGAGGAGCCACCAATTTTTCTATATGCTCTCTAGGGTTTGCTTTATAGGCTCCTCCTCTTTAAAGCTCCTTTAGTCATTTATATATGCATACTAAGGTTGCCTCCTAGAAACAAAGTCTTAAGAGGTATAATAGGTAATAGAATCCTATCTGGTGCAAATTTGACCGATTTGTACCTTCCAAGATGCGAAACAGGAAATTAACTCGCAGCCGCTTGACCGCTTTACCTAAATTGACGTCTCTAGCACTGAACTATATTGTATCAGCGCAAGATATCTTGATCCAGAATTTTGGAAATTGAATCATTTTTTCAAAAGGACATTACCAAGACCATTATCTCAACCGTATAAGACTTCTAAAGCAAGTCCAAAAACCAAATATAACTTGATTTAGTTTTGTCTAATAGATTGTGAAAACAATCTCAACAGTATTTCCATCCCATAGGCTAATTTATGATCTGGCATTTGCAAAATGGACATTTCATCTCTCCCCCCCCTCTCTCTCTCTCTCTATCTCTCTCTCTCTCTCTCTCTCTCTCTCTCACACACACACACACACACACACACACACACACACACACACTAAAGTCTATACTATTTTGTTGTGCTTAAAATAGATAGCAACATTCATGTATAAAGTGAGGGAACGAAGGTTTTAAAATGCAGTAAGGGTTGCCATAATGGTAACAGTGGTGGTAGTGATGTAGTTTCGGAGCACAACGGATGTATCGTAATGATAGTGGCTAGTGCAATTGTTAATTTTTTTTAATCTTCTACACAACTTAGTAAGAATTGACTAATATGCGGGTTTTTATTTCAAAATCACATTTATTGATTTTTTTGTAGGTTTGTTTACTTTCTAGCATAATCCAATAAATGTCTTAATTTTTATAGTAATTTAAGAACTCTAGAAAATAGTTTTTCATAATTTCATTTAAAATATAGTGAATTCACGTGTTATAAATTCATGATTCGCAACTTAAATGTCATTTAATGTTTTAATAGCTATGAAGTATTGTATACTCTTATAATACTTAAATTTAATACATGTTGCATAATGTGTGTGTGTGTGTGTAGTAAATCAAACACAAATATACAAAGATATTAGAGGTATTTTTACATTTTCACTGGGGGCACAAATACAATAATAAAAAAATACAAAAAATGTAGAGGTACTAGAAGTATTTTTACTTTTCCAGTCTAGGCACAGGCCTCCACTGGGCCTATGTTGTCTCCACCCCTGGTTGGAAATCAAGCTCTGACCATGTAGGTATGTATGTCATTTTAAGCTTATAGGATAGCTTTAATTTGGATGAAAAAAGTAGGAGAAAATGAGAGAAAGTCTGTTTTGAAACCATTCACATGCTGAACTGCTGTTATAGTCGCCACTAGGGCCGTTTACACAGGGTATTTACCTTCACACCGATTTTTCAGCCGTAAAGGGGATCGGGAGCCACCGAAACCGTTGCGTAACGGCTTTTATCATTATGTATCTACCTATCCATTGACTGAAGGGTCAGAAGAGCTATCTTTGCTTGAATTGTGAGTGAGAAAACTTGACTTTCTTGGTTCATTTTGGTAGATCTACCTTCGTTTTCCATTGCATTTATATGAGAAGGGAAGTGTGGTGGGAAGTGTGCTCGATTGTATACTGAATGATCTTTTGGTGATTGCTATACAAACATTATTATATTATCGATCCATTATAAAATCAAACTTGCTGCTTATCTTGTTGATTTCTCCCAGTTTTTTTGTGAGTGAAATTTTATCCTATCCTTCTTTGTTTCTCATAAGTGTTTTACTTAAATTGTTAGTCTTTAACATCGGCTCTTTTTTTTATTTGGAATTAACTCACATATATCTTGTTCAGGCAGCTGAGATTCTTGCAAAGGAAGGAATTAGTGCTGAGGTAACTCATAGATATCAACTTTACTTCAATGGATTTGCAAAACCAAAGTGTAAAAGTATTCCACTATCATTTTCTGAATAAATAATCGCTTCTCTTTTTGATACAGGTTATAAATCTGCGCTCAATCCGTCCACTTGATAGACCCACAATCAATGCTTCTGTCAGGAAAACCAACAGACTTGTAACTGTTGAAGAAGGATTCCCTCAACATGGTGTTGGCGCTGAGATTTGGTTACCTTCTTTTCACTAACACAATAATTCTTATTTAGTTCCCTCTCTCTCTCTCTCTCTCACACACACACACACACACACACACGCACATTGCATATTATACTTTCTTTCTTTCTGTATTTGAGTCTTATGTTTCCAATGTTTATTGCTTTTGACAGTGCTACTGTTGTTGAGGAGAGTTTTGAGTATCTTGATGCAGCGGTTGAGAGGATTGCAGGAGCTGATGCTCCCATGCCTTATGCTGCAAATCTTGAGAGGCTGGCCGTCCCACAGGTGTGTTTTGGACATTTTTTTGCTTCCGAAGCTTTTTATACATTCAATATTAGGACTTTTTTTTTCATGCTTCGTTTGGATAAGTAGAATATGTAAATTGATTTCTAACTCTTTTAATGTATTAATATATAAATGTATTTGTAGCATAAAAAATGTAGTTGCTATTTTCATGTGGGTGTTCATTTTCTGTTGCATACTGGTCGTGTCATGTTTTGAAATTCTATGCTTTCGTCTTGGCGTGTATCATATTGTAAGTGTTCTTCCACATCCGCTTCTGTATCCATTCTTCCATTAGTCAATGCGGTCCAACTAGTTAACAAAAGTAAGAAAAGTCGACTCTTCTTTCATCTGTAATCATATTTGAGCAATTATGAACAAAACCAAGTCTGTCCACTTGCCTTTGTTATGTCTTAAAATGACATTGAACTTTACCTAAAACTCCCAATTGGTTTGTCCTATCTATCTCTATTTCGCTCATTCATACTATTTGTTCTCTTTGTTTGAACCCAAAGAAAGCAGTTCAAGTAGAAAGGACACGAAGTTATAAGGACAAATTTTCTGATAATTGTTAGCTGTTGGACTAAAATGACTCAAGCTTGGATTTAATATAGAGTGCAACAACTTCATTCGTTTCACTCACTCCCCCTGCTTTCTCCCGCTTTGACTGGGAAGAGTTGAATGTGGGAATATTGACATTTTGAGTAAAGTTCAATAAACACAGTGATAATGAAAAACACTAATTACCATCCAGCGGGCTGTGAATAATAGATAAATATTGCATGAATATCAGTGCAAAGTGTATTGATATATGTAAAAGTAGTAGAATCTACATCTAAAAATGTATTGCATTAGGAATTTTTTTGTCCCCATTAGATTATAATCCACCGCTCACTCACTGGGCGGTGGTTAATTTACCCTTCTCATTTACTTATTTGACTTGAATTAGTAATAACGCTGACCCCCTTCTCCTTTGGGCATCTATTGAATAGGTTGAGGATATTGTACGTGTGGCAAAGAGAGCCTGTTACAGATCAGTTCCAATGGCTGCAACTGCTTAAAATCACCGACCATGCCGCGGAACATGTTTTTCTCCGGGCATTTTCTTTTGTTCAACTTATTCTTTATCCACCTTTTTGTGGTGTTCCCCAATCTCTCTCTCTCTCTCTCTCTCTCTCTCTCTCCTCCCCACAAAAAAAAAAAAGTTTGTTCTCCAGAAGTTGGTTTGATTGCGCATCACCTTGCATCAAGAAAACATTTAAATAAAGGTTTCTGCGGAAAAAAGTAAGGGTTTGTAACATTTTGCAGATGAATTTGTAGGCTGTCAGGTTGCCCTCTGTATGAAGGTTAAAACTTCAAAGGCGAAATACGACATTTATTAGATTTTCTGCACACATTTTGGCGGGGTTTGTAGTGCTGCTGCTCGAGATTAATTGTACTCTAGTTGGGTTGTTCTATCTTTGAGTTTGAAGCACGTTATTTTTATCTTTTTAAAGATCTTGAGTTTGAAAGTTGAAACCCTTTATTTTTTGATGATTTATTTTGTCTGATATGAGATTTATACCAGGTGCAAATATGTATCTTAATTTTACCTTCTTGAGATTGCATCCAATCTCCTCTGCTGCATGTGTATTCCTAATTGTTAAGGGACTGGTCTGAGTGACCACTTTTTGCACTGAAAGTTCTTTGTTTTTTTTGTTTTATTTTTTTTGGGGAGTTGTTAAACGACAAATTGGTGAACAGTTTAATTTATAAATCGTTTACGATTTTTTATTTAACATAAGATTTTTTTACGAATAAGATCTATCATAAAAATCTTAACGTGCTAGGTCTTTTTAAGATAAAAATATTTTAAAATAGTTAAATTTATTTGTATTTTTTGAAAATATGTATAAAGAATATAAATAAATTTATCTGTTTTTAATTGAAAGTATGTGTAAATAATATAGATAAATTTATCTGTATTTTTTTAAAATATATATAAAGAATACAGATAAATTTATCTAGTTGCATTATCTGTGTTGATAAGTAGACATATAAATTTATCTATTAAGCATAAATAAATAGGCATATAAATTTTTAATATTAATTTATTTTTACATATAGAGTTTATAACTTTTATAAATAAATATTAATATAATTTATATTTATATTATTTATTATTCATTGTCTAATAAGCCATGGTAAGCATGTTTCTTATTTTGAAGCGCAATAGGTAAGTTCTAATGCAAAAGGTCAAAAAAATAAGACGTTCCTCTAGAGTCGTTGTGCAAATGAAAACCAATGTAGGTGCAACATTCAAAGGGGGAGTTTGCCGAGCTTTTGGGGTAAGTTTTTAGTTTTTGGTTATTAATTATAGTTATAATTTATAATTTTTAAATATTTATAATTTTTATTACAAGTTATAAGTTATAACTATTTATTATTTTATTTTATTTTAGTTATAAACTAATATATTTATTAAACATTCACAATCTTACTATAAATTATAACCAAATAAACTATTAATCTTACCAATGCTAAACATTACAAAATAGTTCAACCGTCTTGGTCAGTGATATCATCACAAGTTGGCCAGTCTTGTGCAAGGTTGTTACGTACGAGAATGCATTTACTTAATTATTTTAAATTTCAAGGTTCTCGAAGATTGTGGTTACATCACATATTTGTAGAAGGAATTTATGAAGGTCAAAGACAATGGAAGTTATCAGGATAAAATAAAATAATGAAGGGTCCTGTGATTTGCAAATTGGCAATCACAAGGTAAATGGCATCATGTCTAGTGGAACTCCTTACTAATAGAGTGGCATTTGTTTGAGATTTAAACATCAATGCAAATAGGAGTATATTTATGTATATATATAAAAAAATAATTATATAAAAATTTACGTAATTCGATACAATTTATTTATGTTCACAGGTACAAGAGATAATCCATTACAATCGCAAAATATATAATTTTGAGATTAAAAATACCATAAAATTCGATACTCACAACATGAGCCATGAAACAAATTTTATTTTTTCGTTCAAGGATTACTCTTGTACTCTTAATATTTTTCTATCTCTCTTTACATCTCTATCATATTTGATTCAATTCTCTGCACAATAACTAAAATTATATAGTCATTTTATAGGTAAATTTTAAAATCCTACACATATAATTATAAAATATTATTTAATTATAAAACTCTACACATTAAATTTTTTTATGAATTCATGACTTCAGTTTAGTTCAAATATATATAAATAAAATACAAAACACACCCCTCACAGCATTTTCTTTCCAAAAAATATATTTTTTTAAAATTTTATTATCTTCTTATATTCTTTGTTACAATTTGTTTCTTTTACAAGTTCGTTCATAAATTTATTATTTAAATACAAATTTATGACCCGAACGCAACGGAAAAAAAAGAAACGAACAGAAAATGCACTCGTACCACAGTGCGCTTTCCTAATGTCGTTGACAACATCAGGCCCGGGATGGTGCAAAAGAGCCCATTTAAGACAATAATTTACTTATTTATTTTATTTTTAAATTTTGTTTTTAATATTTTTTAATTATTTGATTAAACTATTATATATATATTTTTTTACCATTTGACTAGATTACAAAAAAGAAAAAAAAATCATAAAAACAAAAATAATTCAAAATAAGTTAGTAAATTAACCAAAATTTTAAGTTTTGTTTTGAGCAAACATTTTTTTAATAAAATAGCTAACCTTTTCAATTCCTCTCCAATTGGCCAAAGTGAGAAGCAAAATTATTCTGATAAAGATAAAAACGTTCCTCAAATAATATGAGAGAGAGAGAGAGAGGAATTTTTCTAAACTGCTCTCGAAGCTCCAACAAACCCAGGTTCCAGAATAAGTTTCTTCATCGTCAAGCAACAGCAATTTCTAATCCCCAGTGGAAAGGGGAAAAAAAATCAAAGAAAGCTAAAGAAATATATGCATGAACTTTTCATTCAATGGAAAATTTGGTAGCCCTAATTTCCGAGAACTGTACAACAGAAGTGGGATTTCATTTCGTAATTATACACTTTAATTACAGTCCTTCAAGTTCATCTTGTGTGGACTGTACACCAAAGTGGTTATAAGGGTGACAAAGCTCAATAAATGGGGATAACGATGAACAAAAATCCATTTAAAGAACAAGGGAAGAGAAAACCACCTAATCCCAAAAAAAGATATTTTTTTTCTAAAACTAAAACTACTATAACTTCTACTTTCTGCTGTGAAAAACCTCTGAAACCGATCCCTTACCCTTTAATCTAAAATCCACTGATAGTCCAACTGCTGCCGGGATGAAAGCACGGATAAATCTTCGAGATGGAGCAGTCTCGGCCCCCTCTTTTTTAGTTGTCCTCCTACTGGAAGGTCCACCTGCGGCTGCAGTACCATTAAGGGATTCGGACGACTTGGGCGCAAAAATGGAAGAACCAAAAGAAGTATCGGTTGTGCCAAATGACAGAGGGCCGTTATGCAGTTTATCCACAGGATGTCCAACTGCTCCATCCTGATGGGGAGGGGGGAATTTCTCGCTCTTGCTCTTGGCATTTGCTTGTGTCAGAACCCTCCATCGCTGGAGATCAACAAACAAAGACAATATGAAGAACGATAACTACAGACATGATAGATTGCAGCTACATGAAGTTAAAATGAGATATCTTAATGCAGAAACTCTGAATACGAAGAAAAACTGTCCCAGAAAATACCCAGAATTTGAATTGTAAGGTGTGGATGTGGATTTACCCGTGTTGTGGGCCACAACTTTAAGTGTATTTAAACTGTTCACTTTGAATCCTGGGTATTTTTCTAGGACTTTTTTCTGGGGTTGTGGAACTGATCTTAATGGGACAATTGGTAGATGAAGCTTGCAACACAAATGCAAGGAAAAAAAAAATGTTCAACTGACATCCAAGTTTGCCTGGTGCTCGGCATTGGCTTCTGGAGCTGGAACTGCTCGACTACCCCGGTCTCGGGGTCTCGTTCTTTTGTTTCCATCAACGACACTAGATTTTCTGCTCAAACCTCTTTGTCTGTAGAGGAGAAGAGAAATAATCCATCAGCATGTGGCCAAAAAACAGTCGACAACACTGTAAGGGCAAAGGAAGAAACAAAACCTTCTTGCTGCTTCATCCCTCAATTTTGCATCCATTTCTTTGCTGGGAGGATATTTTGGTAAACTCGATGGTTCACAAGCATAAGGTTCAGTGGCAAAGAACTGCACGAAGAGACGGGGTTCTATTCAATCATTTTGAAAATAATTTTCATCATGTCAAATTTAAACACTAGTAGCTTGAGTATGTAAACTTTTATGAAGCAAATTTGCGCACCATCGAGCCATATACACAACTGACAAAAAAAAAGTATGCTTCTTTAAACTTAATCCTGTTATTAATATGCATTTCCTGCAATCAATGCCATCTTTATTGAAAAAGCCAAAAAAGAATAATAAAAAAAGCACTCATTCTACGTTCTCCTAGTTAACATAATTAGACCGGCACTGAATTCCACAAAGATTATCTCATGAGAGGCTCCTTTGCAGCTTTTGATGCAACGGCTGCTGGATCAATTACAGTTTTACACTTCTCAGCACAAAATGGGCATGTACCTAAAATTTACAAACCAAGAGAAACTTAGCAGTTGATTTTGCAGCCAAAGGAAAAATGAACGATGTCAAGTGTTCCTAGGAACAATGCACACCCAAATTCCCCCATAGCCACAAAATAGAGCTTTTCCAATGTTGGTCCTCAATATCAATGTCGATGCTGAGTCAAAAATTAAAAGATTCCTTTGTTTTCAAGAGTGAAATTTCACAACTGACATATATAACCCAGAAACAAGGAGATTCTTTTTGTTTCGGGTTTACCGATCACCTTATAGAATTAATTATGTCATAATCTCATGAAAATCTAACAGTTTTCACTAGTTCTGTGCTAGTTTGAAGAAATTGAGAAAGAGAAGGCAACATTTTCATCTGGATCCACCTTAAGTTTTGCCTTGGGGATCAATTCCCATAGAAGGTCGTGCCTATGCCATCTCTAACTCAACAAGCATTCGTTCCAATCATTTGCGGTTGGCTACACTGGCCCATGCCTCGAGTCAATTCTATTTGAAATCCTGTGCTCAGTTAAGCTCAAAGTAATTACGTGGAATCGTGGATTAAATCACTCTCCCTCCCCTACAAACCTGTTTTGACTGTTCTAAGATGCACTGACTACCAGGCAACTAATTTGATATAAAGATCTACATCATTCTTCACGAAGAGAATCATCATCAAACACAAACTTGATGCAATAATGCAATATATGCCACTGGTAATCAGGGGTGTAGTTCAAGTGCAACTGGAAGTATAGGCAGGTTGGTCAAATATATAAGCAATCTGAATTGCATGCCAGTTTTTTAGAATAGCTACCATTCAGAAAAAGGTAGCACAACTAACCATCTATTATCAAGATAAGGATAGCAATGAAAAAGCTTCAACTTGAAAATAATCCTTCAGTGCAGGCAGATGCATATAAATAGATAAAAATAGCACTTTATCCACTCATAATCTCCAAGATAAGGGAAAAATTTTACCTGCTACAAATAAAGTTATTCAAAAAGTTTAGTGGCCACAAAATAAAGATATTGAATAGGTGATTTTTTTTAAAATTTTTTTATAAAGGAGGTCAAGGTGGATTCTGATTTTATAGAAGCACTCTCACGTGGTTAAAATAACCAATACTTTCGAGTCCATCCCAAAAAAGTTCCTAGTTGCAATATCCTGACTCCACAATAATCATTAATTTTAATAGCTACCCAAAATTGTAGTCCTTCATTCACAGAAAACCAAAAAGGGAAAAGGCCAAGGTAAAATAACAATTAAACAGCATCTGATAATGGAAAAATTGATGCATTGAATTCATCAGACTGCACACTGAAAATATGGAACATCAATACATGAAACAATTAGCAGATAAAATAATATCTTTCTCCCTCAGCAAATGTAATACTGCAAGTAAAGATACTCACTTCACTATTTAGTGCAGCAGTGGCAGAGCCTCGGTCATCAGGGTCAATTGCAAGAAGAGTTTCAATTAGAGAGAGAGAGGAAGATGGGAAATTTTGGAAGGTTTCTGATATGCAGCACTTGTATGGCTGTTGTGGCTTGAAAAGAGTTGCATTTGGCAAGCTAGATTTCTTCCAGTATTCCTCGGATGGGGAGCCACATAACTTAAATATCTTGTGCAGTTGTTCAACCTAGACATAAAAAGAACAAAAAATAAATAAACTGGAACAGACTGCTACAACTCCAAAAAAAGAGAAGGAAAAATAAAATGGCAAATAAAGGAATGTAGCCCCCCTACGTCAAGTTAAGCTATCGGAATTCCAAATGACGGAAAGCAGATTCAAACTGCCCCAATAAGGTAGAAGCAATCAAGATCAGAGATTAAAATAGTCAAACCGGAATAACGTTTCAAAAAACATCACACAATTTTTGTTTTATGAATAAACAAAGTAAGGGGAATTCTCATAGTGGTGTTGCATTTTGGCCTCTAAACTAGAATACATGAACAGGAAAATCCATCTGAGTTGCCCAGCAGGTGGCACTGTGGAGCTATTCAGTGGCTGATCCAAGGTCATACTAATTAGTCATATGAACGTGAAGAAAGTTCAAAGAATATGATCAACTTCATCAAAATGTCAATATTAAATAATACATTCCCAAAAATATGAGTCAAGAGTATATCTTCCATTGCCTGACCATCCAATGATCAAAGGAGAACCACACCAATTCCATCGCAATTAAAAATCCCATGGTAAGGCATCACTGTTGTCTAAGATGCAGAATCCATAATTGATGCTTAACTGATATGTGCATATGCAGTGAATGAGTGTATCCAAAGGAGTTTTAACTTTATGCAAGAAGCATAATAAATAAGTATTTTAAGCCAAGCTTCATGAGAATCTGTATCATGTCAAAGACTCAAAACATAAATCATTGTCCTTTGAATAGTGCAGCACTATCACATTATTGTTCTTTAGATGACAGCACTGCAAAGTACTATTAGAGATCAACCATAAACTCCATATACCAAAGAAAGCAAACAAACAAACAAATATACCTCTGTTCGCCCGGGCATTATTGGTTTCCCAGCAAGTAACTCTGCCAAAATGCAGCCAGCACTCCACAGGTCGACACCAACGCTATAATAAGTGGCCCCAAGAAGTAGCTCCGGGGGTCGATACCAAAGAGTGACAACACGACTTGTCATTGGTTGCTTTTGTTCAGGATCATAAAAAGAAGCTAGTCCGAAATCAGCTATTTTCAAAATTCCTTCATTGTCAATAAGCAAATTGGAACCTTTGATATCACGGTGCAATACACCATTGTTGTGGCAATGCTCAAGCCCAGATAACAATTGCTTGATATAGCATTTGACCTGCCACGGGAAATGTAAAATGGAAAAAAAAAATTACTCGTTTTCCAAAAGCCATATATGTATCTAATATGAATCAGTTAAGAAAGGGCAACATCTAGAAAGTCCTTCCATCATAATTACTATAAACTAAATTACCCACTTTTACCAAGATTTCGATGACATTCATGAACTCCTAACATAACTAACCAATATCCTTACTATTACAATCAAATCCCCGATTCTCCGTAGTTTTCCCACGCAGTATTTAAATATTCGTGAACTGAAAAGAAAAAGTTATATAATATAATTTCTGGCATCCCATACATCTCAAATGTGGGGTTTACTTCAAACAGTTAACCAGCCCCCAAAAACCGCAGGAACAATCCTATTAGCACAAGCATCTGTCTCGTTCTATCATTAATGCACCCTAGATTTTTCCACAATTGTCATTAACTTCAGCAAAAATTACTTGAAACCCAGCAGCAGAGAATCGTGTGCGGAAAGTCACATTTACGCACTTGTATATAGGGAATGTATTTCTCAATATTATTATAGATTCATTCGGATTTTTTTCAACGCCCATAGTTCCTTCACTTCTAATACAAATGTCCTCTCAAACAATCAAATAAAAATTGTGTTTTTTCCCACAGAAGGTTCGAATTAGTGAGACTCGCACAAAATGAAGAACATTTGAGCTGTATAAGAAAAAAAAAAAGGTGCAGAAATAGAACATTGGGCAGATGGAGGGAATATGTGAAACAATTCACGTGGCTATCCCCTGTCACAGCTGCACAATTCTTCAATGAATTAGCAGCAACAATACAAAATAAGAGAAGATTGTTGAAATCTCAGCCAATGTGAAGTGATGTCAAGTATGAAATCTCAGCCAATTTACACCCACCAAAACAATGTAACATATAATATCACAGTAATAAACCCCACATAAATTACGACCATAAATATGCAGCACTGGATACCCAAGCACTCGGCACTTCAGAAAAGCCTACAGTAACATGATTACATCAAAAAACAAAACTAAACAAACAGAACGAAATGCCTAATCAAACTAGAAAAGCTCACCAATCTAACAAGGGATACAAGAAAAGAAAAGGGAAGGGAAAAAAAGGGACACAGACAGAGAGAGAGTTCCCATTTTTATAAACAAGGTACCATGGTGTGGCATTTCAAGAGTATGGTTTTCAAAGCGGAAAATAATGGGTTTCAAAAGTACTTTTTGAAAACAAAAATTGCTCTGGCTTTTGCTATTAAAAGCAAAAAAAAGAACTTACGAAAATGTCACCAAAAAACCTGTACCTGCAACAAAAAATTGGAATAAAAATGCTCAAATTCACCCAACAGTTCCACACAATCTAGACCCAATTAAATCCGTGTAGTACATATTTCATAATTGATTACTGAGAAATAGGTTTGAGAATCACCTGTGACTCTGTGAACTTGACCCCCTGGACAGCGGCGAGGCCGGCAAGGTCGTGTTCCATGTATTCAAAAACCAGGTAAAGACTTGAAGACATTCTTGATGTAACCAGTCCTTCAAGCTTTATTACATTAGGATGATCTAGTTTTCTCAAAACCAGAATCTCCCTTGCCATGAACTTCAAACTCTCTGGCTCTAAATTATCAAACCTAACCTTCTTCAACGCCACAATCTTTCCTGTAATCAAATCCCTAGCTTTATATACATTGCTATACGTCCCTTGCCCAATCTAAACAAACAAACAAACAACAAACAAAAAATCATCACCACAGCTCCAGCGAATTATCAAGAAATCATCACCACATGTGTATACGAATGTGAACAAACACAGAGAGAGAGAGAGAGAGAGAGAGAGAGAGAGAGAGAGAGAGAGAGAGAGAGAGAGAGAGAGAGAGAGGGAAGGAGAACCTTATCTAGTTTCTCGAAGGTATTAGCGCGGCGAGGTGTCCAATCCTTGATGGCGTCGCCGGCGACTTCGCACAACCACGCCGGCCAGCCTTGGCAAGTCTTCAAGCCGTGACCCGGCTTGGATTTAGCCCGGTCCGGCGCCGGTATATCGCAGGTTTTCCGGCTCCTCTCCTTCTCCCCGTCGACACTCTCCTTACTAACCCTAACGACGTCTCCACCGGATTCGGACAATCGCTTGACGTTCCGGCGAGTGTGCGAAGCTCCGGATGCCTTCCGGCCGGTAATAACGCTCCGAACATCGCTAGACGCCGCCCTCGTCCCGAGAACGCAGCCCATGGCTGGCTGAGCTTTTTCCTCACCGGCGCCGACGCATCATATGAACATTAATAAGAAGAAAAACGGGGTTTATGGAAAAATGGTTGGTATTCTGGCGATGATTGGTCAGAAAACCAGGTAGATGAAAACCTCTAGTGGTATAGTCGGTGCATTAATAGGTTTCTTGGTGTGGGAGTCAGTAGCAGCAGTGTACCAAAATCGAAGACGGGAATGAAAGGAAGAACGGTTGGAGTGAGAGAGAGAGAGAGAGAGAGAGAGAGAGAGACGGCGAAGGTGGGAAAAGCAGACAGAGAGGTAGTTGTATTTGTATTAGAGAGAAGAAGTTACCGTGTAAGGACAAAGTCCGGAGTAAGCGTAGTGTGTTTAATTAATTAATTAATATATAAAAATAATATTATAAATTATTAATATATTAATATAATTTTATATTGAAAAACACTTATTGTACATATATTATAAGAAAACATATTATATTATTATGTTGGTGTTCGGTAAAATTACTTATAGTTATTTATAAATTATAATTTATAATAAAAATTGTAAGTGTTTTATAAAAATTATAATTTATAATTAAAATAAAAAAATAAATTATAATTAAAATTATAAATATTAAAAAAATTTATAATTTATAATTAAAATTAATAATAAAAATTAAAAAAATACTAATAGTAGTATTTCTAAACAACTCTCCATGTTAAAAAAACACGTAGGTAGATGTATTGGCATTTAAGGGCTTGATTGGCAGCTTAAAAATTATATATTTTTTTAATTTTTTGTATTTTTAACAAAATAAGTAAATTGAGTTCAAAATAAATTGTTTGATAAATAAATTTTTAAATTAGTTTTTTCGAAATTAGTTGTTTAAATAAAAAGTTAACTTTTTTAATTTTTGTTCAAATTAGACAATTTATTTTTCTATATATTTGATATTAACAATTATATGTAATTGATAGGGATAGTAAATAAGTTATAAATAAATAATAATATTATTTTTTAAAAGTGGTGAAAGTTTAAATAAAACATTTTTAGAGTTTATGTTTTAATTTAATTATTTAATTTTTTAATTTTTTAACTTTTTGTCAAACGAGCATCTTTGACTTTTTAAGATTTTTAACCAAAAAATCAAAAAAACAAAGTTGCCAAACAAGGCAATTTTAGACTTTTTTGCTTATTTTATTTTTTTGATTTTTTTATTATTTGACTAAATTTTTTTATTTTTTAAATATTTTGATGAGATAAATTGAGAATTTTGACTAGATCTTAAATTAA
The DNA here is from genome assembly GCA_034768845.1 of Heliamphora exappendiculata. Taxonomy (NCBI): domain Eukaryota; kingdom Viridiplantae; phylum Streptophyta; class Magnoliopsida; order Ericales; family Sarraceniaceae; genus Heliamphora; species Heliamphora exappendiculata. Next base: position 5,666,715 of record JAOTRH010000016.1, on the reverse strand, counting down.
AAGACGAAAAAAGTTCACTAAAGAGAAAAATAAATAATATAAAATTTATTTTATTCGTTTATTTTAGTTTTTTTAATTTTTTTAAATTTTTTTTAATTTTTTGATCAAAATTTTTAATTCGTCTCAATGAGAGAAATTAAAATATATAATAATTTAATTAAATGGTAAAAAATATTCACTAAAAATAAAAAATAAACAAAATAAGATAAGTAAATAAATAATTATTTCAAATAGTGCTATTAAATAAACATATTATATTAATATACTAATATAGTAATTTTACATATTGATGGTTTCTAATATTATTGATTAATAGTTGATAAAAATTATAAATTAATGCTAAAATTAATAATAAATGCCGTAAAATTAACCAAATACTCTCGTAAAATAATTTGTCATGGGAGAGAGAGGGAGTTAAAATGAGTCAGTTGGGTCTTTCACTTGGAATTTCTGGAGATTAAATTACGGAATTGCCACTGTAAACACTATGCATGGTGACATCATCGTCAAAAGTCAAAGTAGAGAGGGAATGAGCCCTGTTTGGATTAAATTGCGGAAAAGTAGCTTTTTTTTATGTCCTTTTCTCATTTTTTTAATATGTTTTTACTATTTATTTTTATTTTTATTTTTACTCTTCTTGATGAGCTGTACTAAACAAATAAAAATTTTAATTAAAAAAACTAAAAAAAATAAATAATATAAAATTTAACTTATTAACTTTTATAAACGTTTTTATATTTTAATCCAAAATTTTCACTTTTTTGCCTCTTCTGGACTGTTAAAAGTATAATAATTTAGTTAAATAAAATTTTTTTTACTAAAAATAAAAATAAATAAAATAAAATAAGTAAATAAATAATTTACATAAATTTAGATATACCGACCGGCCTACTTAGATAGCTATTTATGTGCTATAATTGAAATTACTTGTTTATCTCTTTATTTGTTTGAAACTATTTATTTTTTAATTATACAATATAAGTAGACATATCAAGTAAATCTATTCAATAAACATGTCAACTAAACATGTTCGGTATGACTAAATAGTATTTTTCTTATCATTCTTCTACTTAACGGAGTTTAAGAGTCTATTACCAGTTCAGTCCTTTGTAGTTTTGACATAATTTTACTAAAATTATGTCAAATTAAATAATATATTATTTATTTTTAAATTATTTTATTATTGACTAAACATTCTTAAATATAAAACTATTGTATTAATAATTTAATTTATAATAATTTAAATACACTAATTTCTTCGTAAAATAACCTTTCAACTCAACGAGTCCATAGAATTAATTATTGAAGTTATTATTATCCTTTCGTACTAACACTAATAATTCACCATGCATGATAATTATGAGGGATTGTTCAAATTAACAGGTAATTGGCAAGAAAAAATTTTAGTTTTTAGTTTTTTTCTTTTGCTAAAACATGAAAAAAATTAATACAACTTTAATAAACGTAAAAAAAATAAAAAAAATTAAAATAATTATATCAAAATAGTAATTTTTAAGATACTGTATTCAAACTCTCATTTCTTTATAAATAATAATAATACTACTGCTCGATAACTCATTTAGTACAATGCTAACTATATAATTATTATAATTAATTATATAAAAAATTAATATTGTCTAATTTAAATAAAAAATTAAAAAATAAATTTTTATCCAATTAATCAATTTTAAAAGCTAATTTACTAAAAAATTTATTATGAACTCAATTTTATTTTTTTGGCTGAAATGCCAAAAAAATAAAAAAATATTTTATAAAACCATTGAGGCCCTAAAGCTGATTAATACTCAATGGAAGCAATTTAACAATAAAATGGCTTGTCTGCTGTTCGAAAGATCATGAATTCGTGTTAAGTTTTGCTTTAATAATTTAAATTATTATTTTTATAAACTCTAAATTTATAAATTATTTTTTTAAAAATAATTAAATATTATTAAGTATTTCAACAAATTATATAGTCTTAATAAAAAGTTAAACAATAAATAAACCGTGTTATTTATTTTTTGAGATAAATATAATTTATTCAAAATATTATATACGATCAAATTATTTTCTTTGTATAAGTAATTTATTACATTAAAATTTATAAGATATACTATTAATAATAGAAATGAAACACAACGCTAAATTCAAAAACCTCGTCTGCTAAAAATCCAAAACAATTGTGAAACTTAGTTGTTTTAAGTTAGGATTTTTTTTTTCAAATTTATTTTAAGTAAAAAAATTCAAAAGTTTTTTTTGGGAGAGAATTCGAGTAAAATGTTTTTTTTGGGAGAGAATTCGAGTAATTTTAAGTTAAAAGATAATTTTTTTATTTAAAGTTATTATAATTTTTTAAAATTTATTTTAAAATAATTTTATATTTAATATAGATCTTGTTTGATATAGTTAACGAAGGATCAAGTACTAAG
>JAOTRH010000016.1:5653466-5664186 GCA_034768845.1 Heliamphora exappendiculata | reverse complement strand
ATAAAATAAGATATATATATTGAATAAAAAAATAAAAAAATAAAACTTTCTCATATTTACAAAAATGAGAACTTTCATATTTTTCATAAATTAAAAATGAGAAAATTTTATATTATTTAAATTAAAAAATCTTTCAAAAAAATTAGAACTCTGCAATTTTTACACAATTATGCTAGGGTCCTATTTTTTAAATAATACTATATCTTATTTTTTAATATTGGCTTGGTGTAGATTTGAAAGCTCTCATTTTAAAAATGTGACGTGCATTACTAAAAATAAAAATTATATTTTCTTATTTATTTTTATTTTTATTAAATATAATAAGAATCTTCTTTTATTTATTTTGAGACTAATTAATGTTTAAAAATTAGATAACATTTATAATATATTAAAAAATTTATTTTATTTGTTTTCATATTGTGATTTATCTCATTATTCATGTACTTGTTTAAAATTATATTATTTCTCATTCCTCATTTGTGCAAATGAGAGGATTATCATCTTATTGTAAAAATTAAAAAAAAAAAATTTATTTTTTAAATTTCATATTTAATATTGATATTGTTTTATAGACCTATACGATACGTTTTTAAAAATAAAAATATTATTAAATATGAATACATATACATAATTTTAAAAATAAAAAAATGTAAACTAATTTTATAAAATAGATAAATTTATTTATTTTGTATAACAAACAAATAAATTTATATGTTTGATATTCATCTATTTAATATGTAAATAGATAAATTTATTTATTTATATATTTATATATAACAAATAAATTTATCTGTTTACATATCAACACCGATAATGAAAACAGATAAATTTATTTGTGTTCTTTATACATATTTTAAAAATGTACAGATAAATTTATCTGTGTTCTTTATACGTACTTTAAATAAAATAGATAAATTTATCTGTATTATTTACACGTACTTTCAATAAAAGACAGATAAATTTATCTGTATTTTTATACATATTTTAAAAATATATAGATAAATTTATTTATTTTAAGGTATTTTTATCTAAAAAAGACCTTTTGCATTAAAACGTTTATGAGAATAGATCTTACTCATTAAAAAATTTTATGTTAAATGAAAAACAGTAAATAACTGATAAATGGAACTATTTACTAATTTTTTTATTTTATAAATATGTGCTTTCTCTCTCTTTTATTATCTCTCTACTCATGTTTATTTAAAAGTATTTTAAGAGTTTTATATTGAAACGAAACTTATTAAAATATAATTTTTAAAATATAACTTAGTTTTAAATAAGTCTAAAAAAATATAATCTTGAGCTAAATATTTTTAAAAATTTTGTAGAGTACGATTTATACACACAAATACACAAGCATATATAATAATTTTATTTTATAAAATTATTAAGGACAAACTCTTAATTGTATTTTCTCCATGTCCCACCGCCATCAATTTTTCCACCTTTTCACGAATTTGACCGTCGCTGCAAATCTTTTCACCATTGCGATCTCCGGCGCCACCCCTTTCTCCTCCATCACCGCCACGCCTTTTCTCTCTATCCCTCTCTGTCCTCTCCCCACTCCCCTCTTGATTTATAGAAGGCAAAAAAAATTATAAAAAATAAGTAATTTTAATATAAGTTTTATTAACAATGATAATAAAATTTTAGTCATGTAGTAATTTTTTTTCACAATTTTAATCTCATACGATAAAGAATGCATTTATCAGTTCATAAAATTAAAATATTAGTTAAATAAAAATGTATTATTTTTTATTTTCAATAGTTATAATGGTTTGATAAATATATCACTTAAATTTTTTCACTTGTCTAAAATAAAAAAAAATAACTCTTAAATAAAAATAAATTAGACATAATATAATTATTTTAAATTTGATATGATTAAATCTTTTAAAATAAAAATTAGAGGACTAAATCTTTTATGAGTTTTAAAAAAAATTAATCTTTAATTTTTTCAAAAAAAATTACTAAAAAAACTAAAACCAAGCATAGCCTAAAAGCCATGGCAGTGGACAGATGCGAGGAAACATCAATAGAATTGGTGTTTATTTATAATTTCAGAAAACAAAAAAAGTAAAATACTCAAAAATAAAAAAAATCTACGGTGGTGGGACATGAGATGTAATTCTATTGGGATTTTTACTTTTTATGAGGAAATACTAATAGAAAGATTTATTAGTTTTTAATCTTTTTCAAGCAAGATAAAAGATTTTTTTTTTATTTTTTAGTTAAAAGTTTTAAAACTTTGTTGGCCTAAATGCAGATTGAAAATAATAATTTTATATGATGATCTTTTGTTTTATACTTCTTAGAATTTTTGTAAGGGTATTATTATTGCCACTTCGTTTCTCTCTTCATCTTTTTTTTTTTTTTTTCACATTATGTCAAAAGCAAATAAAATTAAATAAAAAGTAATTACCCTCTCATTTGGAATAATAATTTACATGCTTATTTTTATTTTTATATTTGTTATTAATTGACCAAAATACTATATTCTTTTTATAAATCTTCTTATCGAGACAAATCCAAAAAATAATTTTTTTAATAAAAATATAATTTTTTAAAAGAATACAAATAAACAAAAAATAATCCCATAAATTAAATTTTATGTTGTTCATATAACTTTTAATAATTTTTTTAATTTTTAATTAAGATTTTATTTTTAAGATTCTCTTTACAAAAACTATTTTTAAAAACAAAAAAATTAATTAAAAATTTAGTAAAATCAAAAAAGTAATAAATTAAAAAAAGAAAATCAAAAAAAAAAAAACTAATAGACCCAAATGTTAGATTTCATAAGATGGCATTAGGATAAATTGAGAGATAAACATGTTTTTTTTTTTCAGTAATACTACGTACACAGACAATTAACTACATACTAACTATAAAAATTAAATTATAATTATTTATTTGCAATAAAATTCATAACATTAATTAATTTCAATACAAATAAATAGTAAAAATCAAATTTTTGTCAATTTTCTGTGATTAGTTTTGTTTGTGTACAAAGCATTTTACCTTCTTTTTATGACAGAGAAACTAGGAAAAGTAGGAACCGCAACTTGAGACTTATAGAAAGCCTGTGGTTTTGCAAATCCAAGCACATCACAGCCAGAAAATTATGGCTAAGCAAAGCAATGGACCCAAGGTGATGATGTAATTGTAATTATATACCGATTACCCACCCACCCAAAGAGAATTCAAAGCCTTACAAATTACTTATTACAACCTATATATACACACACGCATATTTATACACATAGAGAGAGAAGTGAACCAGAAAAACAGATGAAAATGCGAAGGACCGCATAAACTACAGAGGAAACACGAAAACTCTTATTAAGAACAAACGAAGAAGAAAACTTAAGAACAATTTTGGGTCTTTTGGGTCTTTTGGGTTTTTGCTAATCTGAGTCTCAACGGAACTTCTTTTTGACAGTTCGGAATCTTTGGATCGATCTGTGAATTTGTTTATACATATATGTCGCTAGCTCCACTGGTGGGTTTATTTGGATAAATTGGATCGTCCTTGAATCTTCTTCGCTTTGTTCATCAGCTTCGACTGCATCGATTTTGCTCCTTGTTTATCTGGGTGTGTGTTTTTAATTGCTGTTATGTGTTTGTTTGTGGGTCTAATCTATCTAAGAGCTTTGGATGATTGTGGCCTTTTTTTTTCCTTTCATTTTCTCACTTTTCAGCAACCGGTGATATAGATATGCACAGGTATGCATAAATTTGTAATGTATTTGCATGTGATGTGTTAGTTTTTGGGTTCAAACGTGATAGAACTTTGTTGTCTTAAATCAAGGTTCTGGGTTTAGTTTGAGTGGGGATTTTTGTATTATTGGGTATGCGATGATGATAAATTCAGGATTTGAAATTTTAGTTTCTGTCATTTTCGTCCATTTTCTTGGTTGCCAAACGGAGAACCGTGGAAATTTTCTAGTACAGGATTTTTGGATAGTCCTGCTTTGTTGATGCGATTTATAGGTGAAATTTGCGTTTTTTCCCCCTGAATGTGTTGCAAGTGATTTTCTTCTTCCTTTTTGGGTTTTTGATTCTCAGTTCCATTTAATCTGCTCCACGATTGTTGACTGAGTGAACAAATTTGGTTGGATTCAACTTTTCCTTTTATCAGAATGATGTCAAAATGGGATTTCTGTTTTATTTCTCTGCGGTTTTGGATCTTGTTATGGGTTTTTGGCAGTTCATTGTTTTAGTGTTATAAATAGGATTTGGATGTATTGCACACATTATAATCAACATGATAGCAACAAATTGGCCAGGTTTGGCTTTTGGAAATATTGAATCACCGAAATCGAATTGTATCGAATTCCTGGTTATTGTTTTTCTTGCTGCATATCAGATGGGCACCAAGTTCAGAACACTTTCCTCTTCTTCACATAGATAAGAGAATCCTTCCCCTCCTTCTCTCTCTTGTCAGCAATGCCACGTTCCAGTAAACTAGTAGACACAAAGAAAATGCTCACACACCAGCTTTTATAAGCTTGTCTGGATTTTACAAGAAAATGAGTTTTTCCATTAGGAAATCTTTTTCATGAGCAGTATCATCTGCTACTATGACTTGTTTCCTCTGGAAACATTTGAGCATTGTGCTTTCTAGCACAAGGCAAGTTACTTGAGATGGAAGAGTATGTTTTGTGTATGTACGTGCTTTAATTTCAGTGGATATGAAGCAGAAATATTGGTGTGGGGCAAACGAATTTCTATATTCGCTTCTCATATATAGCTCAAAGAACTGATTGTCTTTGGCCTATTTTCTCAGGTTTGGGCCTTGGTTTTTGGAATAAACCATGAAGCTGTGGTCTCATATTGGTTGCTGGGGAAAAGGCAATACTCATTCTGCTAGCTGTGCTGTTCTGATTTCTGGTTTTTATTTAAAAGATAGATAGTTGTGGCGTCTCCAGTAAATATGAGTGTCAGTAGGGTCTGGCATGTTCAATGATAGGATGGGTTAGAGCTTGAAGGTTTTGGTCTTCTTATATGGCATTGGAGTGAACACTCAGTTCCATTAGTTCCTTAGGAACATGAGTAAAAGATTTTGGTTTTGACTTAACTTTTGTCTTCCGTTCCAAAGCTTCGGGCCGGGCTAGATATTTGGAAAACGGGGCCTTGAAGCTAGAGTGAAGAAGCTAGCAAAAAAAAACTCGTTTGGAAGAACATACTCAACATCGTTATGGGCTTGCCTCAAGCTTCCTCCAGCAATATTGCTGAGGAAATGGCTGCTTCGTTCAGCACATTTGCGCAAACTGCGCCTCGACTTGTTAGTTTGAACAGCTGTGATTTGAGTGGAGTTCATGTAGGTCACCCAAGCAATCGAGTTCCAGGGGATTTCCCTTGCTCTTCGTTAAGGGAACTCTCAAAGGATCCAGATGCTCTCAACTTGTGCAAAGATGGTGCAGCTCACATGCATAGTTTGATAATTCATTCCATGGAAAAAAATGGTTTGTTCACTCCCAAAGGTAGACGGAATGTGCACAATCCTGTTTCAAGGATTGTAGGGTTTGAACCCAGGGCATTGGATTCCCCTACCGCTGCATTTGACAGAAACCAACTAGATGGGAATCTTTCTTTTAATTTGCTTAGTAGCAACAGTAATGAAACTGTGATTACTAGCTCACTAGCCAGGAAGCGGTTATTATCTCCTTTGAATGGCATGCTTATAGCAGATCAATTTGAGGGTGAATCTCTTGATATTGGCAGCACCATTAATAAGAGTGGTTCCCATAATTTTTCTGCTCTGCAAGAATCTAAGAAACCTCATATAGGCAACTCTGGCTATTTCAGATCAATATGGTCCGCAGCTAGTTTCTCAGAATGTAGTAATTCACTGGATGATATTGATGTGACCAATTCCAGGTTCTTCACTGATGGCCCTTTGCTTGAGAACAGGGAGTCACAATCTCTCAATATTTCTTCGACTTCACCTGGATTAACTTGCTTTCATGAAACAACTAAAGTGAAGTATCAAACCATGGAAATAGCAATACCACCCAAAAAGTTGGTTTCCTCTCCCCTTTCTTTGTCTCCTCTTGGTCCAAAATTCTTTGAAGGAATGAAAACTTCAGGAGGGCACGGGGCTGCTAGAAAAGAGTTAGATGACAAGTACTTAACCTTAAAGGATACGGAACAATCACTTGATATCTCTGGTATTCCTCTAGAGAAAGAAGAGGTCTTTAGAATGGCGAGCAAATCATTTCAAGATGTCGATCTTCTGCAGAAAAAGTTTGTCCAATTCACCCCTGAAAGTACCTTTGAAGTCTCTGGGAATTGGTGTCAGGATTCAATATTTTCTCCTCAATTTGCCAAGTTAGTCAGAACTTTGAGTGGACCATCTGCCAGAAGGTCTTTGGTTGGTTCATTTGAGGAGTCCTTGTTATCTGGTCGTTTATCATCTGTGGTTGCCAGTCAGGTTAGTGTACATTTATCCAGATTTATATTCAAATACATAATATGTAGACATTTGACTATTGTTAATTAACATATGTTTTTCTTTTTAATTCCCATGCAATACCTGATGTGCAGAAAATTGATGGTTTCCTTGCTGTTCTTAATATTACTGGGGGGAATTTCTCGCCACATCCTCAAAAGCTTCCATTTGCAGTTACCAGTGTGCATGGAGATAATTATCTGTGGTATTATTCATCAATAGATCTTGCAGGGAATTTGTCACCTAGTAAATGTAGAGGACCTAAAATGAAAAGGAGTCTTAGCATTGATCACTCTCGATCAGAAAAGAGCCGCATGCGCGTACCCATGAAAGGCTGCATTCAACTGGTACTCTCGCCCCCTCCTCAACATCAAAATTGAGGGCTATTAGTCTTGCTTTTTGTGTATATCTAGGGCTATACATTGAGATACACAACAGTCCTGCAGCCTTAGAGGTATTGTCCTTCTATTGAGATATTATGGGGCATATTAGTACCTATGGCTTCTTGCACAAAATAGGAGTGGTGTTTATCTTATTAAATTTTCTTGATCATCAATAGTAGAACTTGTTAGTGAAAAACGTCAAGTGTTTAAGTTTGCAGTTTTTCCATCAAAGCCTGAATCCTTGAAAGGATTCTGAATGAATTTGAAGTTGGACTCAGAATGGAGGATTACCAGTATATAAGAAGAGGTATCATTACCCAGTGACAGTGGCTTAAAACCCACACCTTTTGTTTCTCCTGTAAATTCATGTGGATCAGATCATCATATGATATTTATCTTTCTAATGGGCATTGCCACAAACGTTTAAAGAACTAATGGAGAGTATTTCATGATAAAGAGGTCCATTATGCTTCCTCCCGGTCCATGGATTGCTTGGCTATGTGGTTATGTGGCCACCTTTTGTGCTTCTCTGTTGCTACAGTAGCCTGCCTGATACCCCCTTCCCCACTCTCTATCTCCTGTTAAAAGGTTACACCTATTATTTAATTTGCTTTTCTTAGAGTGGTGAGGTTAAGCGAATGCATGCTGCTGATGCTGAATTCATTGTAAACATTTGGAGACATGTATTTTTGTTTTTATTTTTGCAATGGATAAGTCAAAGCTAAGTGCATTAAAGATTTACAATTTCGTTTTGGCAAATTCTGGAATTACTGCAAGGTGTTTTACCACATGCAATTATAAATTTCAATTTTATACTTCATTTGTCTGTCATTGCAATTTGCTTCTTTAGAATCACCAATTCAAACAAGGACACTATTCCCACCCATAGAGGTGTTGAATGGTGACTGCAAAATGAAACAACTGTGCAAAATGGGAATTGATCTCAAAATGGACGTTTATGTGGTGAAAAATGGTTTCTCCTGAGTATAAGCATAATTTAACTTTTCAAAATGAATATGATTATGTTGTCTTAGACAAATGTGGTGTCTTTGTAGGTGCCTTCCAAGTTCTTACCATTTTCATTAGAATACGCTTGCCAAGCTGCCTTGTGGGCTTATTGCTTTGCCGATGGCTCTATTACACTAAAGACTGATATGTTTCCTGTAAGTTTGGCTAACAGATTGGAATGGTTTTGGTAGGTACTCAGTAATCCCGAGAAGACACCTATTCATACTTTCTTTTGTAAATATGATTTGAGCGACATGCCAGCTGGCACCAAGGTAAGTTGCAGTGGAACAGTACAAATTCTTCTAAATTCTTAAGAGAAATTCGTCAACAATAGAAATTTTTTAATTTTTCCCTCTTGAAACATTTTGTCACAATGACTTGTGTTAGCATGTGAACTGATGATAATGTATCCCCAATGTAATATGGGTGATTGCTCAACTATAATTAAATCATACAATGATATCTAACTGCTTTTTGGGAATTGTGTGCCAAGTGTGGTCTGTGTTGGACACTTCAGCTGGCATACGCAACAGAAGGGCAAATTGATTAAAAAAATAGGACGGAGTTGATAGACAATATAAGCAAATTGTTTGAATCTTGGCTTGTAGCATAGTAGGGTAATAGATGCAATTGGTGTTTCTACACTTAACTGAAGTCATCATCAGCTCAGTATGTAAAGCCCCAAATTGAGCCTGTGTGTCATATATGCCAGAAGCTCTCAAACTGAGCTGGCCAAATATTGGAATTTACAATTTGCTTGTTGTAATGGTTATCAGGATTTTACTGGGAAGACGATCAGAAGCTGAAACCTTTTAGTTGACGATCAACTTTAGTCTCCTACTCTACTCCGGTAATGAGAGGAACAAATAACCAGTAATAAAATGGCCTGACTTAAGTATGATTTGCACTGGGAAAGCCACATTCTGGGCTCAGCTTCAGCTCAATTTTTGGTCTGAAAGATGAGAGTTTGCTGTAGACCAAATTTGGTATGGTTTAGCCTGCTTAGTTGTGTAGCTAGACAATCTCTGTACTGCCAAGCATACCAAGGTTCTAGTCTTTAGCTCACTATTCATTATGGTTTTGCATGCATGGTTCAGTCTTCCTACTTGTGTGGCTTGGCAGGTCAATCTCTGAAATGGATGAGCAGAGTCCATAGAGGTCTGTTGCCTCTATTATTTATTGCATCATAGGTAAAGTCTTAGATAGCCGTAAATGAAAGAAGTGTACTAAGTTCGCCGTTAGAGTCAGTTGTTTCGTGCTTATAACGGGCAAATCATAACTATGGATGGAGAGTGTCCAGCTCACTTTACTTCGCGTTCTTGTTCTTGTTTTTACTGTGATTATTCTCACAGTGACTGGTTGCATTGTATGTAATCTGAAACAGACATTCCTGCGTCAAAAGATCACTCTAGCTGCATCTGCTCCAGCTTCTGTACTGGGTAATGGAGGACACAAGATTCCGGAAATGAAAACTGTTGTCAACAGTAGTGGGGGGTCTCCTAATTTAAATGGACTCGGTGTTGTACATAAAATAAATTCTACAGATCAGGTTATGGCAATGGTGGAAACCGAACGCCCAATTAACACTGGGTATGTTAATCAATATGGAATTGGAGGAGGAATAGACTCGCTGCCCTTGCATGGTAGGGGATTTAACTGCAGCGCGTGTCAAAATCCTGCTGGGGTGGACAAGAGTGCTTCAAATACGCCCCATGGATCTGAAAGCAAATTTGTTCATAGCCCTTTAAAGGTCAACGGGAATACCATAGGTTCTAGAGTTCTGCGTTATGCACTTCATCTCCGGTTTTTATGCCCATTCCTTAAGAAGTCTTCAAGGACAGTGCGTAGCTGCAGATCTGATTCTCATTCTGCACCATCAACAAACCATATGGAGACTGAAGGAGAACGACGCTTCTATTTGTATAATGATATGAGAGTCGTGTTCCCTCAACGTCATTCAGATGCTGATGAGGGCAAGGTAAGTTTAATACCGCGTCATATGTCTTAAAGTTGTGTGTTTCGTTGCCTATTTAGTGAGCTCATCCATTCTTTGATACATTAACAGTTTAACATATTTATCTTCGTGCAATTTTAATACTTCAGCTAAGAATGGCTGACCATGTGACCTTGCATACATAACACTGTATCCATTCGAAACTTCACTTCGCGTTAATTTCGGATTGGATTTGAGTATTAGTAAACTAACGAGTCATATGTCTTTTGGGGGTATTTACTAGTTCATCTATGTTTCTTTGAGAACTCTTTTCATTTGCGGATTAATAAAGACCTTCTAAAAATTGCAGCAGTTGGCTTGTTGCTTTGTTCATGAAAATTTTGATGATATTGTTTTGACGTTTGACCTTAACCTCTCTCATACGAAATGTTCATTGATTTTGTCATGAGATTAAATCCCATCTTGAAAGATTATATTCACCGGAACTAATCGCTGATGATATTTTCCCTTGCCCGAAGTTCAGATTTTACTGCAGCATTTATCTCTCCGTAGACCCGAGTTTTGCGTTGTTTTGCTTGTGTTTCAAGTAAATTAGTGTCTAATGTGGAATGCTCTTTGGCTTTGCAGCTAAATGTGGAATACCATTACCCATCAGATCCTAAATACTTCGACATCAGCAATTAAGAGGTCATGTTTCATTTCCTCTCTGAATCTGGTTCTCTTGTACATATTTTTGTACATGTATTTTCTTTTGTCATATTGTATTATGATCACATGGGGACAAGAACCCACCCCCTTCTCACCTGTAAAGATTACATTTTCAATAAAGTGAAATTCACATTCTATTTTTAGGCTCTCACACTCTCCCATACCCCCCCCCCCTCCCCCCCCAAATAAAGTCTTAATTGTGCTTCTAAATCG
>JAOTRH010000016.1:5634366-5653366 GCA_034768845.1 Heliamphora exappendiculata | reverse complement strand
TTTCTATTTAATTAAAATTAATTAATTAAAAAAATTTATTTTATTTTTTATTACAAAATATTGTAATTAAAATAGAATTTTTAAATTAATTAAATTAACATGATAAATAAAATCAATATACATCATTCACGCAGTTAAAAAAATAAAATTAAATGCAAGATATAATAAATATATCCCGATTTTATGATTCATCTGAAACTCTAAAGAGTTTCAATATACTGTTTTGAAGATAAGCTGCAATGGTTCAATCTGTATCAGCTTCCTGTATCCCGATTGCATCAGGATTTCTTGATAAGTAGTGATATACATATACAATACTCCTCAATCAATGTATATCAGAAATATCGAGCCAAAATAGTCCTGAGTCACCCAGCACCATCACCGGCCTCCGCACACGCACCGTATCGCCGCGCCCTCGCGCTGTTGTGTTTGGCGCTGCTGTTTTGGACGCTGCTGTGTTGGAAAGTTGGTCCAACAGTGTTTTGGATTTGCTACGTTGGATGGAAACCGCTGCTTTGTTTGGAAACCAGCGGCTGTGTTTGTGCTGCTACATTGGAAACCGCTGCAGTGTTTGATGCTTTGCACCGAAACAGTTTTGAAATTTTTTATTATTATTTTTTTCTTGCGCCGCCAAACAGATTTATACTATTTTTTTAATCCAAAAAAAAAATGTTGGGAAAAAAATTCTACGAAACAATCAAGAAAAAAAAACTCAATCTGCGGCTAAAACCGCCGGAACCACTGCCGGTTGCCGACGCCTTCGTTCTTCCATACTTGTTCTTATTTTTCTTTCTAATAAACTAGAAAAAAAAAAGAACATAAAATTTTTACATCGAAACTTATGTCCCATAAACTCACATGCGATAAAAAAAATCTATCACGGTCAACCCCCGTAAAAAAATCATCTTTCACTTATTCAATCAAACAAGAAAATAAATTATGATCATAAAATCGAGATTAGAACGCTTGCAAAACAAAGTTAACAACAATTCTAATACTACCCAGCCCCGATAATCGTAAATAAAAAACAAATCGGCTCTAATACCAATTGTTGGAGGCAAAACTGTCAAGATCATTGTTTTTGCAAACAATTTTCAGTAAAATTTAACTGAATGGGAAAATGCTGAAACGGGTTCCAGATAAAACTTTTGACATCGAATGATCAAAAATAAAATTCGTGCAACCAAAGTTAATTTAGAAGAATACCTTTTTACTGGTTGATTTTTCAACAACGATTTGATTCTGAGTTGAAACTCTTGTCATGTGACGCCTCGTTTTCCGAGCACATTGGGACATACGTAAATACAAATAAGGGATATATTCTAGCCGAACATTCATAATTACATACAATAATTAATACTTCATTATCGATTGAGAATTTATTCAAATATTTAATGATTACAGTTATCCAAAAAATTTAACAAAAGTTACAATATGTCCGTGGAAAACTGAACAAAATATCAAAAAGTAAACATCCTACGTCTTCAAGCGGCACTGTTGGGGTTAACCGGCTCCTGCTTCTCTCCCTGCTCCTCAAGGTCTTCTTTCTCTACGAACGTAACCTCCTAAAACTATTCTTCTTTATTACCTGTGGCATGAATGCCATTAGCCAAAATCCAAAAGCAAATTTCTTAAACCTTCTAACAAACTCATAACAAAATATCGTACAATACATATCGTATAATACCCAATACAAATTTAAGGGGCAGAGATATAGATAATTTATCATTTTCAATAGAACAAGCACATATAAGAACAGTGGTGCGAGTGCGTCATGCAGATGAATGCAATCCAGTAGCCCAACCCAAGGTACTTCCAGAACAGTGTCATAAATTCCACATCGAGAATTACATAGTAGACTTAATGGTACTTGACCGCTAAACATCTTCTTGCCTCGTTGCGAAAGGTAAACGCTCGCCTTGGTTTCATGCCTTAGCCGTTTTACTCAATAGAAATGGCGTGGGAAAGCTAGTTTCATCCTTATTACAACCCGTCCATCCTTATTCCAAGTTCTATGGCCAGATTACTTGCGCACAAAACCCACCTTAAGTACAAGAATGATCCTTTAGCGTCAACCCAAAGTCTAAATTACCGAAATAAAAAGGCTAGTGATGAACCCATGGTGCCTTAACCCATTTTTCATAATAAATCCCTTTTTCATTATAGAAACTTCCCAAATCATTGGCAACCATGGACGCCCTAGATTCAAAATTACAGGAATAATAATTTCCATGTCACCCAACCCAAATTTGAAAGATACGAAGGGATTTCGATAATTCAAAATGCAACATGTGAATGTTCATGGTGTGCAACATGCTTCTTGTATGCAGTTAATCATGGCATGGCGTATAAATATAATAGGGCACATGATACAACTTGCTAAAGCAACAAGTATAATCATGCGAAGCATAACCACAATTTAAGCAACATAGAATCGAACTATCGGCTTGAGTTTATTTCATCAAATGCATCATTTCAATTTTACTGGTTTCAAAGAAGGTAACCATAAGGCAACGAATAGGTACATGCTTAGCTAAAAATTTTGAATGGTACAAAACATTACTGGGACTAGAGTAAATTAGGGCAGAATTCAAATGATTTAGGGATAGGTTGAATTTAGGCAAGGTGTCATAGTTAAAGCAATCACCATTGGCTCGGGTCGAGAGGTCAAGAGATTAGCAATTAATGAATATTACAGAGAGGAGGTTCTCGGGATCGAACTGTGCAATATCAAACTTTGACAAAAGGTATGTTTAAGCAGTGGGTAGCCAAAATGGATATTTTTCATGAAATTAAGTTGGCCTAACGTATTTCAATTCAAGCATCCAACTCAACTTCCTAGTTTGAGATTTCAAGAGTTCACAAAATTACTTCAGTTGGATATAGTATTGAAGTCAGGAGATGAATGGTGGTGAAGGATTACCTACGAATGTTATTGGGTAGCATTGTTGAGGACCAGTGCTATTAGAAGGAAAGATAAGTAAAAAAATTTAACCGGTGTAGGAGTTGATACAAGGGTTTGGGAAAAGAAACTCGTAAGGGTGAAGTTACGGGATTTTAATGGAGTTTTTCTCAGAACTTAGGCTACTCCTAGTGCCTTATCATCTAGGGATTAGTCATCTTATCGTTGGTTTGATCGCCTATCGACTATTGAGATTAGGGGGTTGTTTTAATTCTTAATTGTCTTCATATTTTTTTGGGATATTGTAGATTTTAGTTTGAGATTATGAGATAGTTTATGATTTTGATAAAGAATTTAACAACGAATACTTGCATTTCATTCAACACGTAACTGGTATAAGGTTATCAAAAAGTTCACATAGCATACACACAACAAAAGAAAAGTATAATGCCTAGCGTACTAAAGTCTAAACAAACAAATGCGGACAGAAGTGACAGACAACTGCCTCGGGTTCCCAAGTCGCTTCGTAAATGCCGTAGTAACACCACTGGACCTCTACGTACCAATTGTTCTCTGGCCCTTTATGAGCTCTATCTGTGATGGCTTATGGTACCTCTTCGTATGTCTTCGGAAATTGAAGTTTATATCTGAGCTGCGTGGGTCAACGACCCCTCGTTTATCTCTCGACATTGTCGTTTGCAACCATTGGCTCTTTACCAAATCTCCGAGTCGCTCCTTAAACCCTGGCAGTACTTCCATTCGTTATGCTGTCTCGTTGTGTTTCTCCAGAACCTTTAACGGACCTATAAATCAAGAGTAAGATTCTGACTTCCTCCACTTCTTTGTCTTTTCTGGGAATACTCGAGCATAAACCCACTCGCCAATACAGTAGTCCTTGGATTAGTCTTGGCGGCTCCAGTAAATTGTTGCATCTGTCTCTTTGTCGTCCTCTAATTCGGGCGGTGGCGCCTCTAGTGGATCATAAAAGAAGGCGATGGCTCACTCCTCGTTCTTGTCGTCGTCCTCAAGTCCCTCATCATTGTCTGCTCCGAAGTTCACCTCATCCCCTACTACATCGGGTTCCTCGTTTGCTCCTACTTCCTCAACCTCTTCCTCTACCTAAGCTGGCCACTGGTCCAGAAACATCCCTGCTAACGAAAACATATATACTAGGCCTTGCTCCTCCACGGGTATATCCTCCGGGTCCTCTTTTAGGTCTTTTTCGGGATCTGGGTCTTCAGGTTCTGGTGCTGCCGACGGTTCCCCAGCCGGTTCTACGTCAGACGCCATCCTGAGGGAAGAAAGATAGAGAAAATCCTAAGGTAAGGATTTTAGATTGTTAAAATTATAGGTGATATATTAATAGTTGTAGACACCCCAATTTGACCCCACCTAACCTTAGGCGAATTCGATAATAAAAACAGGTGGAATAATGCCTCGGTACAATTCTCGAGAAGTGATCTAAGCTCGGTGTTTGAACCCAAAACCTTCAAACCAATGAAATTTTGACGAACCATCGAAACTTCCTGCCCAAGTAAAGCGACCGCCAACTTTCTTCATGGTGACCGCCACCTTTTATTATGGTTGCCGCTAACTTGCATCATGACGACCGCTATAGAACTTTGTTGAACTTTTCAAAAACATGGCAACCGCCAACTTGCATTGTGGCCACCGCAAACTCCAAATAGCCTGACATGTCCCCAAAACGTGGTAGCATCTCATTTGTTGATAAACTCTATAAATACCGTGCATCTGGTACGTTTTTAAGGACAAAAAATTAGTGAGAGGTTTAGTGAGAGATGCTCTGCCGAGTTGCCTAGCAATTTCGAGTCCCGACGCTGAAACCCTGCTGAGATACCGAGTTTCGAACCTCTGACGCCTACACTGAAAGCCTTACTTGGATCACCACACGAGGATTGGACCATTGAAGTGCATTCCTGACTTGAGGATTCTCCGGCAATCTAGATACCTTATTTGGACCCCCGATCATTCTAAACTCCATTTCCTCTCTCTTGGAGTGATCGGGTTAACTTTCAATTTTAATTCGTACATTTCTTTTGCTTATGTAATTAACCTTGTTTATTATTTAAATTGTTTCATTTAGTTTAATCTCTTTAATTAATTACTTAGTTTACACATCCACACTAAGCACATTGTCTTTTTCTTTAATTCATTCATCAAACAAGTACTAATATGTTTTGGCAATTACAACTTACAATGTTGTTAATTGTTATTATTAATACACTAATATTCATATAAATATAGTTGCTAATAATATATTCATATTTTCTAATAATTGCTTAGTTATTTATTCTTTATTTTCTTTGTTCTCTTTTTATTTTCTTCTAGTGTTAGTTCAATTTTTTTTATATATATATTTTCTTTTCTTTTCTTTCTCCATTATATTTTTAGCATTTATCTTCTTGTAATAGTTAGCTCAATATAGCCATTTAGTGTTCTAGCATTTTTTTTCTTTTTAATTAGTTTAATTTTTTTTTCTTTACTAGCACTTCATTTTATTTCATTTTTTTTCTTGTAACATTAATTTAATACTCTATTTTATTTTCTTTTTAACTTAATATTCATTTTCTAGCTTTTATTTTCTATTTCTATTTTTTTTTCTTTTTATTATTAGTTTTGTTCTCCTTATAATGTAGCATTTTATTTTTCTTTATTTTCTTGGTAAAATTTCATTTGGCTTCTCTTGTTTAAATATTAGTATTTATTATAAAACTCCATTTTTTTCTTTTTTCTTTCTATAGTCTTTGTCTTGTTTTTCCTTTCATTTTCTTTCGCTAAACCTAAAAATCATAAACAAACCTTTTAAACTAGATTTCTTTTCAAGTGTAATTTTCTTTTCTTTTGTTTTTGTTTTCTTTAAAAATGTAAATAATTAGAATCTCTTCTCTTAGTATAACATTTTCTAAAACTCTTTTCGTAAGTTCTTTTTATAAACTTTCTTTTAGGATTTTGTTTATGCATCTCTCATTTTGGCATTTAGCATTTTTTTATTAAAAATTCATCATGTTAATGTTAACTTAGTTTATTTTGAAAATATACATTTTTTTAGTTTCTTTGCTTGAAACCATGTCTAGCATAGTTTGGTTTATTTTTTTTATTAGCAATTCATGCTTAGGTAATTTTAACAATTTCTAGCATATTTTTGTTCATTCATTGAAGCCATGATAGTTTAGATTATTCTTTGAAATTGTATACGGGTGTGCTCCATGCATCATTTATTAGAAATTGCATACCACAGGATTTAGGATTTTATCCCCTTATTTGTTTTGATTTAGGGTGCTTTGTATATATGTTATATATTTTTCATATTTGATTTTAGATGTTCTCTCTTTACCTCTATTTTTTTTATTTGTATGCATTTGAGAAATTCTATTAAAGAACTAATGATGATTAGTGGAGACCAACCTTATGGTTTGGCGAACGGAGTGCCTAACACCTTCTTCGATTCGTACCTTAGCCCCCGAACCCTCTTTCTCTGGTTAAACATTTTAAAGATCAATAACCATTTTTATTTTTCTTAGTTTTTCTCAAAAATTAAGTGGCGACTCCATTTTCAACAAAAATCAAAATTTGATTTTCAAGGTGTTAGAATATTTTCTAAACATCTTTTTATCTTCTTATTTTGACCATTTTTCAACCCCCCCCAAATTCCAGCGCCACAGTATTTTCTGGCGACTCCGCTGGGGAATGATTTCTAAAACTAAATAAGAGGGCTAGACTCAAAAATTTTATTGGTTCTTGATAAGAATTTCTCATTTGTATTTTTGCATGCATTTGTATTGTTCTTCAAACCCCCTACCTGGTCGACCTGATGCCCTGAACGTTAATCCATTTTGAGGATTGTTGGGGAGACGAGAACCCTTGCTGATTGTACGCTATCATCGATATAGTAAAAGAATTCGGGCGTACTATTTAACCATGTTTTGCATGGGAGGTATATACCCGACTCTATTCAGAAGGTAATCTTTTCAATTGCCAAAATCGGTCTTTTGCATATAGTGAACTTAGAACCCCCCCCCCCCCAAAATTAGGTGTTGCTAACCCTAGTAGGATGATGTATTTTTCTTCATTGTATATTTTGTTTATATATTGTTAGGATTGTTTTGATCAAGTTTAGGCTAGTTCTTTCTCCGGGTTCGACCCGGGTCTTCTGTTATCCTTTGCTTAGGCTAGCTTTTCTTTCGGGTTCTTACTTGTGTTTTGTTTTTTTACCATATTCAATTTTTCTTACTGTAGTTTTTTTCCTGGGGTCATGTCCGTGTTTCGTTTTAACACTTTTAGGATAATTTCTCTCTCCTTCGAGATCTTCCCAGGTCATTAGTTCCCTTTCCCTTAACATAGGCTCATTTCGTCTGAACTCTTGACATAGGCTCGTTTCCTCTAAACCCTTGACATAGGCTTGTTTCTTTCAAACCCTTGTCACACCCATGAAAGTTATTTCCCTATTGGCGTGTTGCCCATTTTTCTTTAGAATTCTTAGGTTGAACCAGCCCAGTCAACGTAGCTTTATTTTCCTGTCGAAATGCTGATGAGCTTTCCCTCTAGAATTTAGTTGATTCCCCTTCTTATCCGTCATTCTGGTTTTTGAGTTATCCTATTATGCCACCGGCACAAGCCCAACAGGGGTACTATTTTAGTGTCAGTGTTTATCTGCTTATGATCTACTATTTTGAGAATTTGAGATATCTGCTATCTGTTATTAGAATGATTGCCCGAAAAGTATCTGATACTAGTTATTCTTTATTTAGGAATTTAGGTGTTCCTGGTGAGTTTACCATTAAGCCGAGAAAAGTACAGTCAACACACATTTGGGTGACGTTAGGATCAGGCAAACTTTGTAGGGTATCTGAACAGCCAACTGAGTTAGCTAAGATGGAAAAAAATGAGGTGAATCTGGAAACCCTAATGAGGGCAATTACTGATATACAGAGAGCCATAGAGCAACTCACCTAGGCTCAAGTGCAATGTAAAGCACAGATCCGGGCAATTCAGGCCCGTATTCCTGTTGCAAATGGACAATCGAATGACACGAATGAGAATGCCAAAGACTTTTGGGACGACAACTAGGTCCCCGATGGACCACAAGTTGTTCCACCACCACCACGGATCCCTCAGCAGGTGATTGTTGAGGAAGAAAACACTGCGCAGTCTAGAGAATCTGCACTGATTGAGAAGATCGACAAGATGGAGAAGGTCCTTAGAAAGGCTAAAGGGATCAAATAATACATGCCAGATGTTGGAGGGATAAGTTTGTTACCAGATACTAAACTTCCAAAAAAGTTTAAAATGCCGGACATGAAAAAGTGTGATGGAACCGGAGATCCCAGAATTCATCTCCTGATGTATGTTGGTACTCTGTCGCCGATAGGGATTGATGACCACTTGGGAAGACATAGCAACGGCTTTTATCAGCCAGTATAGTTACAATGTCCAACTAGATGTAACTACTTGAGAGCTCGAAATGACCCGACAGGAGAATAGGAAATCTTTTGTTGATTTCCTGATCCGCTGAAGAGGTAAGACCGCCAAAATGACAAACCATCCTTTTGAAAAGGAGCAAGTGAGGATGGTAGTAAAGAACCTGCAGTCTCCATTGAAGCATTACTTGATCACGCAGCCACTCTCCACATTTGAGCAGTTGTTTGACGCCGGGGTTCAGATAGAAGATGCAATCCAGTCTGGGGATATTGAAAAATTCGAACCTCGCCAAAAACGTCGAAGAACATTCCCAACAAATAACCAAAATCAAACTGCCACCACCAACCTCATGTCCCGTTCAAATGAGGTAAACTTGCTAAATCCATCTTCTTTCGCCCAGCAGTCCAATAACGCCCAACAGTCCAAAAATAGCCAACAGCAACAAAGGCCAAGGAGGGTGTTTACCCCCCTCAACATTTCTTTATCCATCGCCCTAAATCGACTCGTTGAAAAAGGGCTCATCAAACCATTAGACCCCATGCCTGTATCCGATCCCCTGCCGCCGAGATTTAATGCTTCCCAATACTGTGCCTTCCATCAAGGTCCTTGGCATTTGACTGATAAGTGCATGAGGTTGCATCATGAGATCTAGAATCTCATTGACAACAAAGTGATCCCGCCACCATATGCTGCTCCAAAACCGAACGTAACGACTAACCTACTGCCGAATCATGCCAGGCAGGCTAGGGTAAATTACATGTCTCTGGGGGAATCGGAGGATCCGAGTCAGCACATCTGTTCAGCACACCTACCACACCCTCATGTTTCAATAACTGAGCATCAGACAGCATGCTCATTCATGATGGTTAGATGCAGTCGAGACAGGATGAAAGAATGGAATGATAGCGCCTAGGAATGGTATCAACCGATAATTCAAACCTACCAACAAGAGAAGGAACACAATGAAGAAGATGACTGGCTATTGGATTACCCGAGTTGACCTTATGGGTTTTGTCATGTGCTTAATATAATCACCCTTCCCCAACTTTTTGAGGAGGAAGTGTACGTCGATGAAATGCAGTCCTACTGGCTGGTAAAAAAAGTGTTAAAATCAGCTGGAGTAGAGTGAACTGATTTATGGGCTGCTCAAGAACAGCGAGTGAATTTTATTGAAGAGGACATTTGGGAGGAAATTGATAATGCATGGGCTATTGAAGATGACGAGGAAAGAAGGGAAAGGGCAGCCATTAGTGACTTAAGTGATTTGTGGGCGTTTGAAAGCCCTCTGCACATAAACGAAGTGAGACAGACTGATAATGTAATGCCAGGGTTATGGGATCCCAAAGACGGTGTGGAACACCTAACTAGAAGTGGATGACATTTTAAGCCAGCTCAGCTAAAGAAGGGACAGCCAAGTGGAAAAGAGAAAGAGGCAGAGTAAGAGGAGGAGGAGGATGCTGTATTATTGAAAAAGACGCAAGCCAATATCAGTATCTGGGGCTTATTGATGGCTTCACATAAGCACATGCAAGCTATTTTGAGGGTGTTAAACAAGGCCAATGTCCCAATAAATGCAACCCCCGAGCAGCTTATTGGGCTTATTCTGCCAGCCGCCGAATCAAAGTCATTTCCTTTTCTGATAAGGATTTGCCCGCTGAAGGAAAAAGTCACAACATGCCACTTCACATCACCGTCAAGTGCCTAGAAAAATGGGTCCCAGTAACCCTCATTGATAATGGATTTGGCTTAAATGTTTTTACATTGAGAACGGCCGTTTGCTTAAGGATGAGGCCAGACCATTTCACTCCTTGCAATCAAGGGGTGCGAGCTTACGACAACATAAGGAGAAATGTACTAGGATTGGTGTTATTTGCGATTTCAGTAGGACCTCTAGAGACGTCAGTTGAGTTTCACATGCTAGACTCGTTGACCTCCTTCAATCTGCTGCTGGGCAGGCCGTGGCTGCATGACCCAAATGTCCAGGTAGTACCGTCTATCCTTCACCAAATACTGAAATTGATAAAGAATGGGACAGTTTTGACTATCCATGGAGAAGACAGCATTCATCCCCCGAGAGGAGGAGAGGGTACAACTCTGTTGGAAGTTTAGCATAGTGAAGATGATGTGTTGCTCAGTGGTTTTCAGTTTGATGAAACACAGGCTGTTCAGATGCTGATGAATGAAGAAGAAAGGTATGTCAACGCACGGGCTGTAACAATGATGAGAAAAATATCCTTCTTCCCTGGCATGGGATTAGGACGTAAGCAGCAAGGAATCTTGGAATCCATTCAAGTATTGCCGACTTCGCACCATTTTGGTCTCGGGTATAAACCAACGGAAGAAGATCTGGAAGAGCCTAATAGGGGGCGAAGGGACAATTATTCCAGGACGCTCAATGGGCACTTCGTCAAGGAAGGAGAAGATTTCCCATATTATGATTTTTCAGAGCCATAGATCGACGAAGAAACCAATCAAAAACTGCTAGGGTTGGAGATCTTTTTTAACCACCAGCTGTCTGACACGGAAGAGGAAGAAATAGTGGAAGGAGATAAGGAAGAAAAGAGGGTTCAGGAAGAAGACTAGGCCGACAAGCTCAATGGTACTGACATGGGAGCACTGTTTAATGAGAAGATGGCTCATCTGCAGATAACTTATCAGGACTGCTTCATGACGGGTGTTAGCGCACCGACAGACTACACCAAGCTCATCGTCGACGCAGCCACAAAAGAAGTAAAGAACTGGACCATCGAGTCTGGTGATGTACACATTGTCTATCCTGAGTCTGGGATTGAGTCAAAGTCTGTAGTCGAGAGCACATATGTTAGTGCACCTCTTCTAGCTTTTACCATTGAGTTTGTAATTCTCTCTATTTTTAATAAAATGAGCAAGATTTCCGGTTACTCTGCTTTGTTTGATTTATTTCATACCCTTTTAACGACTTTGACAGAAATATTCCCGAATAAATAAAACTTTTAATAAAAAGAGAAAAAAATGCGTGCCCAAGCAATAATTGAAGAAACTTTGTGAGTAAATTTGGGTAATAAA
Source organism: Heliamphora exappendiculata (assembly GCA_034768845.1). NCBI lineage: Eukaryota > Viridiplantae > Streptophyta > Magnoliopsida > Ericales > Sarraceniaceae > Heliamphora > Heliamphora exappendiculata. Next base: position 5,641,980 of record JAOTRH010000016.1, on the reverse strand, counting down.
ACTAACCCACAAAATGTTCAAATTGATTCTTCTCTATCCATAGTTGAACAAGAGCTATTAGTAATTTTATTAAAAGAATTCAAATATGTATTTGTGTGGTCTTACGAAGATATGTCTGGAATTGATCCTGATATTGCCCAACACCATATCCCCTTATACGCTGATGCTAAATCGGTCAAACAAAAATTAAGACGAATTTAGCCAGAATGGGCTCTAAAGATCAAAGAAGAAGTTGCTAAATAGATCAATGCTGGATTCTTGATGGTAATCGAGTATTCGAAATGGGTAGTCAACATTGTACCGATTTTAAAGAAGGACGGTCGTATCCGAGTCTGTGTAGATTTTTGGGATCTCAACAAGGCTAGCCCAAAAGACGACTTTTCACTGTCGCACATTGACGTCTTAATAGACAGTACAGCGGGACATGCTTTGTTATCATTCATGGATGGCTTTTTCGAGTACAATCAGATTCTGATGGATCCCGAAGACAGAGAAAAGACGACATTCACCACGCCTTAGGGCACCTATTATTATCGTGTAATGCCATTCGGTCTAAAGAATGCAGGAGCAACCTATCAAATGGCTGCCACTATGTTATTGCATGACATGATACATAAGGAGGTCGAAGTGTACGTGGACGATATGATAGTAAAGTCTAAGGGTCGGGATGGCCACATCACAGCACTACGAAGGTTCTTCGAAGGATTCGGAAGTATAAGATGCGATTCAACCCACAGAAGTGTGCCTTTAGAGTCACTGTCGATAAGATGCTTGGATTTATGATCACTCAACGGGGCATTGAAGTTGACCCTTCAAAGATCAAAGCAATTTTGGAAATGCCTCGTCTGAAGACCGAGCGGAAAGTTAGGGGTTTTTTAGGAAAGATGCAGTTTATCAATCGGTTCATCGCAAAGTTGACAACTACTTGTGAGCCGCTCTTTTGCCTGCTGAAGAAGGGAGTCAAGTTTGAATGGGATCAGAAATGCCAAGACGCCTTTGATGCCGTACGACAGTACCTACAAAATCCACCTGTTCTAGCTCCTTCCGAACCTGATAGGCCACTGATCCTTTATTTGTCAGTGAATGACTCAGCTATGGGATGTATGCTGGCACACGAATGAGAAACTGGAATCGAAAAGGCTGTCTACTACTTAAGCAAGAAGATGATCGAGTCAAAAATACGGTACACGCTGTTGGAAAAGACATGCTGGGCCTTGGTTTGGGCTTCTCGAAAACTGAGGCATTACATGCTATCTTTCACAGTGAATATCATCTTTTGGATGGATCCATTGAAGTACCTATTCAAAAAGCCAGCACTAACAGGAAGGTTGACTCGATGGTTGCTGTTGTTATCGAAATTTGATCTTCAATATGTCACCCAAAAGTCAGTCAAAGGCAGAGCAGTGGCAAAATTCCAGGCCGACCAACCAGTTGAAGGAGGCGAAGACACAGAATTCCAGTTTCCTAATGAACAGCTACTGAAAGTTGGGGATGACAAATGGACTCTATATTTTGATGGCGCATCCAATCAATATCGGTAATGAATAGGAGTCTTCCTTATCACTCCTGACGACTCACACGTCCCCTTGTCATTGAAGCTCAATTTTGAAGTGACCAACAATCAGGCCGAGTATGAAGCATGTTTGGCTGGATTGGAGCCCGCCCTAGAACTAGGGGTAAGAAAACTGGAAGTCATCGGAGATTCAGCACTGGTGGTTTCACAAGCACGAGGAGAATGGAAGGTTAGGGACTTAACCTTGATTCTCTACCATCAGGAGCTAGAGGAGCTAATACCGTGTTTTGAATCAGTGATCTTCACCCATGTACCAAGACTACAGAATAAGTTCGCCGATGCACTGGCCACCCTAGCATCCATGATTGACATACCATCCGGAGTCCAGATGAGGCCTTTGATAATTGAGCAGAAAAGAAAGCCAGCATATGAGATGATAGCGCTATTGAAGAAAGCACTGACGGGCTTCATGGTACTTTGACATTCAGAACTTCGTAGAGAAAGGAGAATATCCCAAGTTTTCCAGCAAAAAGGACAAACGGGCAATACGATACTATCTATGTAGTTTGTTATTTGCGGTGGTAGACTGTACAAACGAGGATATTCTAGGGTCAATAAGCTGTGCGTAAAGGCAGAAAAAGGTCAAGAGTTGATGAAAGAGATACATGCAGAAGTCTGTGGACCACACATGAGTGGAAATATGTTAGCCAAGAAAATCTTATGACATGGATACTTTTAGATGACGATGGAGACAGATTGTATCCAGTTTGTGAGGAGGTGTCATAAGTGTCAGATTCACGCAAATCTTATGCACATTCCCCCGTCTCAGCTATACAACTTGACATCACCATGGCTGTTCTCAGTATGGGGCATTGACGTGATTGGCAGAAAAACACTGAAGGCATCCAATGGACATGAGTTTATCTTGGTGGCCATTGATTATTTCACTAAGTGGGTAGAAGCGGCCTCCTACTCGGTGTTGAAGGTCTAGTGCAGAGCATCGCATACAAGAGACTTCCTACTGTCGAAGCATAAGAAATATCTCTCATCCTCTCTATCTCCTGAGGTGTCCTAGGACACTGATCCCTAGATAGAGTAATTCCATGTCTAAAAGGAATAAATTATTTCTTAGAATTATAAATTAATATAATGGGCTTGGGATAAGCCCAACATTCTACATGATCGATCTCGTATGAGCTTGATCCTAAAGATTTGGCCCGCTTCTCCCAACTCCTTCATGTCAAATTAACTCGATAACCACACCTTCATCGAAGATAGCAAGCCCACATCATTTTTGATTAGGAGAATGTCATCAACATAAATGACTAGAAATACCACCATATGCCCATCGCGCTTCCAGTACACGCAATACTCGATGAAAAACTGATCAAAGCTAAACCTTTTAATCGCCTGGTCAAATCAAGTGTTCTAAGACCTTGATTCTTGCTTAAGCCCATAAATGGATTTTTTAAGCTTGCACATCATGTGCTCCTGGCCTTTTACTATGAACCCGTCTGGCTGCATCATATAGATGTTTCTTTCAAGACTTCTATTAAGGAATGCCGTCTTGATGTCCATTTGCCAAATCTCGTAATCGAGATGAGCAGCAATGGATAAGAGAATCCAAATGGACTTAAGAATAGCCACCGGTGAATAGGTTTCCTCATAATCGAACCCTTTTTTCTGAGTAAACCCATTCGCAATAAGCCTAGCTTTAAAGGTTTCTACCTCTCCGTCCACTCTTCTCTTTTCCTTGAAGATCCATTTGCACCCGATCGATTTTATCCCATCTAAGGGATCTACAAGCTCCCATACGTGATTAGAGTACATTGACTCTTTCTCAAATTCCATAGCCTTTTGCCATAATTCTGCATCCTTGTCTTGTAATGCTTCATTATAGTTTTTGCGTTCGGTATCATGTTCTTCTAGGATCTTGTCGTAAGACTCTCCCAAGAACATGAACTTCTCGGGTTGACGAACAACCCTCCCACTATGACGAAGCTCCTACTGTGTACTCACGATAGGTGGTATCTCATTCCGTTCATTAGGTATGCTTTCCAGTTGTACCAAATTTTCATTCCTCACCTCTTTAAGAACAACTTGCGACCGGGGTTTGTGATTTATTACATAATCCTCTTCCAAGAATCTTGCATTTGTGCTAACAAAAATCTTTTGACTCTTAGGATCATAGAATAAATCACCTTTAATTCCTTTAGGGTATCCTACGAAGAAACAGACATCTATTTTTGGTTCCACCAAACTTGTATTTTCCACCAACACGTGTGCTGGGCAACCCCATATCCAAAAATGTTTAAGACTTGGCCTACGCCCAATCCATAACTCCAAATAGGTTTTGAGAACTGCCTTAATAGGCTCCGAATTAAGAATATATACCGCCGTTTTTAATGCATACCCCCAAAACGAATGTGGTAAATCTGAATAACACATCATGCACCTCGCCATCTCCTTAAGGGACCTATTACTCATTTCTGCTACACCATTCTGCTGATGCATACCTACTGCAGATAATTGGGATGTAATCTCATATTTTGATAAGTAGTCCCTGAACTCCCCAGAGAGGTATTCACCTCCACGATCAGATCGTAGTATTTTGATACTTTTACCTATCTGCTTCTCCGCTTTCGCCTTAAACACTTTAAATTTTTTAAAGGTTTCAGACTTACGGTGAAGTAGGTAAACGTATCCATACCTAGAGTAATCGTCAATAAAATTGACGAAATACTCATACCCACCTCTTGCCTAGATGTTTATGGGACCACATAAATCAGAGTGAATCAATCCCAACATTTCTTTGGCTCTAAGTCCCTTGGCTGTAAACGGTCTCTTGGTCATCTTACCTTCTAAACAGGATTCGCAGACTGGAAGTGCTTCCACTTCCAATGAACCTAAAGGTCCATTTTGAACCAGTCTTTGTATCCTTTTTAGATTAACATGACCCAAACAAAGATGCCAAAGTAGCGTTTAGTTTAAGGAGAAAGCTTTCCATTTAAATGGTAAAACATGTAAATTATTTACCTCATTATTTTCATCATTAGAAATAACATGGTGTAAAATATAAAGAATATTTTCTAATGTACCACAACAAATAAATTATTTTTCAACCATAATACTGCATAAAAGCGTATTAAAAGAAATAGAATATCCATCATTCCCTAAACAGGAAACCGAAACTAAGTTTTGCCTAATTTGGGGTACATATAAAATGTTCTTCAAAAATAAACTCCTATTTCTACTTAAATAAAGAACTACTTCTCCCACTACAACAGCAGACACCTGGGAGTCATTCCCCATCTGAAGGTAGACCTCACCCTCTCTAAGCTGCCTGGTTACCTGGAACCCCTGCAAAGACTTGCAAACATGATTAGTGGCTCAAGTATCTACACACTAGGTTTCCGTAGATACAACCGCTATACATGATTCAACCACTAGAGAAAAAGGCAAAAAACTGTAGCTTGCTTGTTCTTCTGGTCATGACAGTCAATCTTCCAGTGTCCCGACTTTTGACAAAAAAAGCACTTATCTTTAAGTGCCTTTACCTTCGCCTTGGTAAGTGATGGCTTAGCCTTGCCAACCTTCCTTGCATTTTTCTGTTGCTGCCCTTTCTTCTTCTTCTTGCCACCTCTTGACCTAGAAGTAGAAGCCTTTTCAGCAACAAATGGAAGGGTTGGCTTGCGGATAACACCTTTCGCAACCTATAGTTCTTTCAACAATTTTGCTAGAGAAAAATCCAGTTTGTTCATAGTATAGTTTAGTCGAAAATGTTGAAATGAATCAAGAAGTGACTGGAGTAGGATATCAATTTTGGATTCCGCATCGATTTTCACTCCAAGGACCTCCAGCTCGTTAAGAAGACCAATCATCTTCAAAACGTGGTCCCTTATAGGTGTACCCTCATCCATGGTCGTATTCATGAGAGCCCTCAGGGCCACCTACCTTGCTGCCCGACCCTGATCACCAAATATTTCTGTAAGGTTCAACATGATCTCAGCTACAGATGCCATAGTCTGATGCTGGCTTTGGAGAACATCCGACATAGACGCTAGGATGTAACAGCTAGCCATCCGATCAGTCTTCTCCCACTTTTCATAAGCTTGGATCTCCTGTTCGGTGGATCCATTATGAGGAGTGGGAGGGCAGGGGTCATGCAATACATACCTATAGTCGTCAGAAGTCAAAATAATATCGAAGTTCCGTTTTCATGTCATAAAGTTTGGTCCAGTAAGTTTATGTTCCTTGAGAATTGCCGCCAGTGGATTGAATGATCCCATTATTAAATCCTAAAAAATAAGAGAGAAAAGCTTTTTAATTCTTTTATCAAATTAGGGTCCCTCAACCTTTTAATTTAAAAAGAATTATTGGCAACCCGAATTCTTTGTGATTAAGCAGACCACGTAGTGTGGACGTCTACTAATCAACACCCATCCGGATAGACATGCCAGTCTATTAATTTTTTACTGAAACCAAATATCATAATAAAAAACCACCGACCCAGGGTCACATCAACTGATTAGTCACATAGTGTGGACGTCTAACAATCAACGAATAAGGAACTATAAGGTTTTTCATTCCTTAATATAGGACATTTCAAGTAAATTAAATAGCCAATAAATTTTGGTCCCCACAAATAAAAATAGTGACTCCTTAGGAAAGATATTTTTATTCACGGGTTAAGTGTATAACCATTACTCTTAATTTAAAAAAATACCGTGTCAAAACCCGGGGCCTGGTGTGAACGAACCCTACTTCGCACTATTCTCAAATTTACTTCTTTCGAAATTTCGTGCTAGAGATACCATGACTGTAGTCCTTCCGTATAGAGACCGAAAGTCGAAGTCGGCGCGCGAGCTATAATCACATCTCCTACGAACGTGTAATGAAAACCGTAGGATTTATCTGTGACTAAACACTTCTCCCACTTAATATTTTAAAAATCGAGAATATTTTCTTTTTGTTCATTTTAAACGATTAAACATATTTTAATTCCTAATTAAAATAAATTCGATTCTAATCAATTATAATATTTCTTGTTTAACTGTAATAAAATAAACAAAATTTTTCTTATTTAATTTTGCGAAAGAAATTAATTATCCAGGTTTTAATTAAAAAATCTTAATTAATTTGGACACAAAAATTAAATAAATAATTATCTATTTATTTTTCCGTTTTCAAAATTGCTAGGATTATTCATTTTATAAAATTATTTTTCCTAATATACTTCCGATAATTAAAATCATGCATAAAAGGAAAAATATATAAAATAAAAAATCATCCACGCAATTCAATAAAATAAATAATTAATTAATTAAATAACGATAAAATGAATATAATTAGTCGTTACGATCCGGTCCGTCCGTTTAATCTTTTAATCCGACCGTGTCGAATTAAATATTAAACGTCTAGGGTTTTCAAACCCTGAACGAGCCGTCAAAGACCCAAATTTTTTTCTCAGCCTCCGAATCACCATCACAGCCCCGGAATACCGCTGGAACGCCAAAAAAGTTTTTTTAAAAACCCAACCAAACAGCCCCTTGAATAAGCCAAAATTCTGCTGCCTTTGACAGCCCTGCGCTGCCATATTTCAGCCGATGTTTGATCGCCTTGCCGCCACTGTCGAACGCCCAAAAAATTATGGTAGATAGAGCACATCGAGGTCTTGATCTCCGAAATAAATTGCGTCAAAATACATTGTCGAAGTGGCACAAAAAAATCTTCAAATGATCGAAATACTGTAGCATCTCCACTGTGCGCACCGAACTTTGAAGCAGTTCTTGACCCCTTTGCCGCCGCCGTCGATTCGCAACCGAACCACCATAGGATAGCCAACGGATAACCTTCATTTTAGCAAATAAATCGTGTCAAAAAAACTTACCGAAAGCCCTGAAAACGAGCCTCGAAGTTGGCGCCCTGCTGCTGCCTGTTACTGCAGCTGCCGCCTCCTTCATCCCTTTTCATGTCATTTTTTATTCCCATTTTCTGTGACACGATTACATCAAAGATCTAAAAAAATAGAATGAAATAATATATTACATCGCCAAAATCCTATACCCCACGTAGGAGGTGTACAATCGATCTAATCTCGA
>JAOTRH010000016.1:5629226-5634266 GCA_034768845.1 Heliamphora exappendiculata | reverse complement strand
GAACAAAAAATAAAAAAATGCTTACTTTTTATCCAATTATCTAATTTTAAAAAATTAGCTTAACAAATAACCAACTCTAAACTCAATTTAATTTTTTAGCTAAAAACATTAAAAAAAAAATTTAGTTGTCAATCGGCCTCTAAGACTGAGTATTTTGATTTAACATTTTAGCCTTTTAACCTTATAATTTTTTGAGAAACGAGCTATGTTGTCCTTTTAGCTTTTTTGGATAGAAAAATTAAAAAGTTATTTTTCGTATTTAGTGAAAAAAAAACGAATAGCATAAAAGCTAGCTATTTTTTTTTGAATTCCTAATGTCTGCAAAAATTTCTTGCAAAGTGCCCATAGGGGACCGCTAGTGCTATTTCCTTCGCCTCCACAAGCTTGTGAACTTTTCGTAGTAGCGTAGAATTCTATTGCTTATTAAGGTCATTTAGGGCTCAATAGGCTTTGCCTCCACACTACCACTGACGAGGTGACCAGTCACTCATTTCCAATTTTATGTGCACTTCGCTTCCTATATAATGTTGATGTCATAACAACCATAGATTTGATTGAGATTCACCTATTGAACTTTGAAATTAGTTTAGCTAGCTCATTCACTCTAGAAGAAAATAAAGAGTTTAAAAGGATAACCCTTCTTACATCATATAAATTGAGCAAGTTTTTTGCTATTGAAAAGAGATCTTATAACTTGAGTCTTGAGTTACTTAGAATAACATATCACGAATTAAAAAGCAAGAGGTTGTAGGTTGTTTTTTTTCCAAAATTAAACACATTTCAAATCAAAGTAGTTTTCTCACATTTAACAAGTGTCAGGTCAAACGAGCTCTTAGTTCTTTTTTGAAGACCGAAATATTAGTAATGAAGTCTTTACAATTGAGGCCGAATTTTCAAATGGCCGCCCATCTGTAGCTAACTTTAAGTCGAATGAATAGCATGTGATCTTGTTAACTAAGCCACTTCAATTCAAACAAGTTTTTTTTGTTAAAAAAGTGTTTTTTTTTAAATTAAATTTTAAGCTTGTTGCTAATCGATTTAATAGCCTTTTTAAATATTTTTTTAAATTTTTAATATTTTTTAAACTCTATGCTGAATGAAGTTAAATGAACGTACTATTTGATTCATTTTCTCACATAAATAAAGAAAAATAAGTTTAAACTAAAAATTTCCTAACAAAAAAATATGGCAAAATGCAGGTGAAATTAAAGGTGCACATGAATCGGTTTGGTTGGATTTCGTACTAAATTTAGGACCGAACAAATTTTTATCACTTCTAATTTTTTCAATTTAGAATTATCACAATCATATCGCAACCAAACTAAACCAAACCAAATCAATAAAAATTGGATTAGTTCGGTTTGGAACCACGGTTTCATGAATTTTAAAAATTACTTCGCGCGCATAAAAAAATTACGATGTATAAGTTTTAAAATTTTGATATAAATAATAAATAAAAGTTAAAATTCATACATGATAATAAAAATATGAAATAAAAATTTAAATAATTATGTTATAATATATTTAGTAAAAAAATAACAAATATCTAATAAAAAAATTAATAGAAATAAATGACATATATCAAATAAATAATAATTAATAATAATTATCTAATCTAATGATTTTTTTTAATTTATAAAATTAAAAAAATTTATTTATTTTATCCTAATCTTACAATAATTATATATGTAATTTATTAGTTAATGTTTTTTATTTCTTTATATAAATATATATTCGATTTTTGGATTAGTTCGGATTAAATTCAAATCAACCTAAGAAGTGAACTAATATTATTAAATTATTTTTTTTAAATTTATGGTTAAATTAATTATTTATAAAAATTAAATTAAATCTCATTAATGAAGATGAAATTGGTTCGATATTCGAGTCTTGTTACCTTTTACAGCAGAAAAAAATATGAAACTGTGAAAAGGATGGGACTGAACAGACTGAACAGAGATTGATTGCATTGACTTGTTGGCCTATACGAATTGCTGTTATTCAGAAGCACAATAAATTTCTAAAAGTAACTGTTTCCTTGTTATTCGCCAAACAAAATCCACGGGAAAGGGCAGGGAATTAAACCCTGAGATAAAAAAAAAAATGTCCCCACAACATTTTAATAAAGAAAAGGCTATGTTCCACATTTTTTTTACATATTAAAAAGTTATTAATAAAATTATGTATATTATGAAGAAATTAGTTTACATTTGACTTAGGATAAAATAAAATAAAAATTCTAGAGTTGTTACTGACATCAAATAACAAAAAAAATAATTCAAAATATGATATAACAATACCAGGGGTTTGGTACTAAAAATCTCGTGAATAATTCTAAAATTTTTTACTAAGAAAGAATAGGAACCTAAATACGTTGCAGATTGGACACAAAATCAAATAATTGAGTATTCATCGAATACAAGACAACTCTTTAAAAAATAAAAAAATACCACCACGCATGGACGAAAAAATCATGCAAAAGGAAAAAAAATTAAATCTCCATGCAAAAAATTATTAGTAAACACGCTAAATGACGTGTTTGGTATTACTAAAATTTATTATTTATAAATAATAATTAATTAATATTTTAATATCAATCTTAAATAGAAGTAATTTAATATTTGGTAGTGCTGAAAACTTATTACTTTTAGTAATCAAAACTAGCTAATGCTAAAAGCAGAAGCTGACAAACACCTCAAAGTGTTTCTGAAAAATAGCTTCTCAATCTAGGGAAAAAAAAAGTTACAAGAAACTAAATATTTGAAGCTGAAGAATTGCCAAACAAATTTAAACAACTTCTTTTAAGCTAAAAGCTAAAAAATGGGTCCAATAAATTTTGTCAAATACCTCAATATAATTATTGTCATATGTTATCTTAATTATGCCTATTTCTATTAATATTATTGGCCCTGTTTGGGTTTTTTAATTATTTTTTTTACTTTTAAACAAACTTGCTAGAACTAGCTAGGTGTGTAGGGGGAATTCACCTAGGAAACCTTAGGTCCTTATTCCATGATAAGAAGCATCTCAACAAAGAAAGATTCCATCGGTGCTGTTTAGCATTGTTTTTATTTATTTTGTTATTTATTGTAATTTATATTTTTTTTGAACAATTTTAAAAAAAAATTACAAAAATATACGTATATCACTTCTAAATTAAAATTCGTACAAAGTAGCTTCTTATACTATTTGTTTGTATCACTTTACCACCTCCGTTTGGGAAAATATTCCTATAATTTTAATAAATAGTTATGGACAAAGTTATATAAACAAATAGTTATAAGACTATTTTATACGAATTTTTAGTTAATGAGGGTTAAGTGATATACGAGAAGAGTGTAGGAGGTGCTTTTGTAATTTTTTTTTAATTTTAGCAATAAATTATATTATTTTTAAAATATTCATAATTTCTATTATAAATTCTAATTATTTTTTCTCTATAAATAATTAATTTTAGTAATAAGTTAGTATTCTTTTCAAACACTTTACCATAATTTATAATAATTATTTTTTTAATTACAATTCATATTAATTTTAACAACGTCAAACACCAACATTGTATATATATTTTGAAAAAATAAATTTTTTCACTCATCTTATCAAATAGTTGAAGTACATTGTACACTCTATTATCAATTTAAGTTGTAAATTTTTTTTTTTTATAATGAAAAAAATTTAAAAAGTATACTCATTTATACTAATACTGAAAAAAATTTATTAAAATTAAAATAAATCACAAAAGAAAAATAAGTCCAAACACAAACTCATTATTTATTTTTTAATAAACTGTGATTAATATTTTTTTATTTTAATTTACCCTAAACTATTAAGATATGAGAATAAGAGTTGACGTAGACTGAAAGGGCCCAATTGCAACCGGCAAGTCATTTCGTAGAAAGAGACAATTATGTCGACAAGAAATATAAGTAAGAAAGGACAAAGGCCATTTAAATCTAAACTGTAATAACAGAAGAAAAACTGTTACAATAACTGAAGAATCATCGTCATAGTGATCACTAAATCACAAGGCAATCATAGTACAATCTTTACATTAATAAGATTCGGGGCTCATACAACCACTACTACTTTTAATTAATGGTTTAACCACTGCAAGAGGCTTAGATTCCCATAGGAATTTGTGCCCGAGAGATTTTGGTTGAGTCAAATTGGACAGGAACAAAGGGATCTTCAAAAGATCTGGTCATGTTTGGTCGGTTATATTTCTATATCTATATATCTATACATATAGACCTGGCTTCTGCCGGTTCAGTTTATTTTGGATTTTAAATAAATTTATTTTAATGATTTAAGTAGTTTATTTATTATTTAAAATTTATAAAAAAAATAAATTGATTAGATATTTTTAATATCTAAATAGATCATATTTTTATTAAAAATTGTTATTTTTTTAATAAAAATATAATTTGTTTAGATACTTAATAATATTTAATTAATTTAATTTTTTTATAGATAATTTATACACTGTGAACAATAGAATAAACCATTCGAATCATCAAAGTAAACCTATTTTGTACTCACGATGACCCAATTTGATCGATCGAGTCCATCAAATAACCGAAGAGGAAATGGATCCATATATACATATATGGATAGATATAAATGCGGTGCCCTTTTGTGCCAAATTGGATTTGGGTTTCATCCGGGTCCAGGCGGGTCGTCCCTTTATTGATGTCCCCTACAAGACTCCATTAATTCATCTACTGGTCACAAACTTGGAATCAGATTGATTTCAGGTGATAATAAAGTCCCCCAGCTGATTGATCTCCTCCTCTTTCATTGGTATTGATACTAAAAGGAATATGAGTAGCTTTGGCATTCATGCCTTCATTTGTGGGTGTCTTTCCCTCTACTTTTTGCTGCTTCTGTGGAATTTCCTTGCAATTTAATTAACAAAAGTCAGTACACAAATTAAGAAGACATGAAATTTATGCATGTACAGATTATAGATATACATCTTCTTTCAACTTTCTGATTCTCTCCCTCTCTTTCTTTCTCCTCTCTCCCTCTCTTTCTTTCTCC
>JAOTRH010000016.1:5621726-5624226 GCA_034768845.1 Heliamphora exappendiculata | reverse complement strand
AATTATGCAATTTTTTATTATAAATTTTGGTGGTTATGTTTATAAATGTTTATAATTGTTTATATATATATGTTGCAGGTCCAAATCAGGGGATCTAGATTGTCAAGAAAGGAGCTTCATAAATACACACACACACATATATTCATAAATAAACAATTATAAACGTTAAGAGAGTATAGATGTGATACCAGTCGATGCTCAAGTCAGATGCCTTTTTTAGAGTAATGTGGGGGTAAATTTGTAAAAGTGAATCCATCGTACTTGCAAATTACTTCTCTTATTTGATTTTCTTTACACATACATATTAGAATATAAAAAAAATTAGTACAAACATAAGCCGAGTTCAACTGTTTTTGTGGGGGTATAGTTTCTGACACCAGCTTTAACAAATCTCATCAATTACAGGTTTTTTATTTGTCATAACATTTCAGGTTTTTGTTCGTCCTCGCGTTTGGAATTTCATGATTTCAGGGTTATAAATTTATGTAAATATGTGCTTCTAATGATTTATTATGGCCTCGTTTAGCTTGTTTACAGTCAACCTTTTTGTCATTTTACTTCAGGTTTAAAAAGTTAAAAAGTGTGATTTTTTAACTTAAAGTTTTTTAATATTATTGTTTTTTATATTTTTTAAAAATATTTTTTAAAAAATATTATAACTTTTATTATATATATTTATTTTTCATAAAAATTATATGAGCACCCTTTGTACTATAACCGTGTATTACTTTATCTCCTGAGTTACTGAAATGACACTGATCTCTCATGTCAAATTTGTCGAGCAAACGTTGCTAACGAAAAATAAATTTTTACTATTTTATCTTTACCCTTATAATTAATTATAAAAGTTAAAAATATAATAAAATTCAAAATCATTTTAATTTTCCAAATTACAATAGATATTTTTGTTGTGTATTATATTTTAATTTTCATATATTTAAAAATAAAATACGTCATAGTCCATTAATTATTAATGTTTTCATTGTGAATTCGTTGGTATCACTTTAACCTCCTCAATTAGCATCATATTAAATAAGCATACAAATAAACATTTTGAACTAAAGAGCCGTATCAAATAGACCCCCATAATTATTCGATTGTATCATTCCAATTCTTTTGATTTGAATTCCTACAACTCCGGTTATTTATTTTTTCGTAACTTGAAAGATGGAATGTTAACAGAAATGGTTAAAATAATACCAACGAATAATAAATAGGTCGTTTTGTACGCTTCTTTAGTTCATGGAATAAAGTGATACACGGTCATAATATAAGGGATATTCGTATAATTTTTTCAAAATTATATTTTTTAAATTTACTCGTCAAAATCAACAAAATAATATCCGTCTTGAATATAAAATTATCTAAAAATAAATTTTTAAAAATTATAACAATTTTAAGCAAAATTTTTTATTTTTTGACTTAAAATCACTTCATTCCTCTCTTAAGAAAATTTTTAATTTTTTTAAATTTAAAGTGACTTTAAACAAAAAACTTAACTTAAAGTTAATTGCCAAACGAAACCTAAATGAAATAATAGTGCTCCCTCCTTCCCTTCATTCTCTCCTCTCTTTTCTTTATAAATAATTATGAGATATATTTAAAATATTAATGTTATTTACGTGAATATCAATAAATGAAACGGTTTAACACATACATAGTTGGTCATCTTTTATTGTATTAATTAGTAAGAGGTGCTATTTTTGGTAGTTCTTTAGGTTTAATTCTATTGATTAGTTAATTATTTTATTAAATCTTAATTTTAATTTTAATGAATGATATGGACTCCTTTATCCTTTTTTTAATTAGAATGAAGTAGATATGTGTGTGTGTGTGTATACATACCTTGATAGGCATTTTTGTTTTAAAGATTGATTATTTTTATATATTTCTTGATTAGATATGCATTATTATTCGCAATTTTTGAATATAAAGAATAGATTTTTGCTTGATTTTGGCTAGTGGATTCAATTTCCCATGTTTTTTTTTTTTTTTGAAAATGGTAAGTTTCATCTTTTTTATTAAATATAATTAGAAGTTTTTGTTTTTCTAATTAATTAATGACTAAAAATTAGACAAAAATCACAATGTAATAAAAAGTTTCTCATTTTTTGCTTCTTTATCGTGGTTTGTCATATTTTTTTTAATGTGGTTTGTCTCATTTTTAACATTGTCTAGTTTTGAAAAGTATATGGATTTTAAAACTTTCACTTTTTCATTAGATATAGTGATTTTTTTTGTTGAGTAAATTATACTTATAATTTTTATATTTAAGGGTTATATCACTGTGATCCTATCTATTCTCTGAAATATTACTGTACCCCTTACTTTTTTTATTTTTGTAACACTTAGATTCAAAAGTTAATTTTTCATTAATTTTTGGACAAAAAAACAGTATTTTCACACTTACGCCCAATGTTTTTTTTGTTTTTTATTTTTTGTTTTTTTAATTACAAAATTTTATTTAAAATTTTTTAATTAAAAAATAAAAAATTACTAA
>JAOTRH010000016.1:5610862-5621626 GCA_034768845.1 Heliamphora exappendiculata | reverse complement strand
AAGTTTAATTTGTGAACCAAATAATAAGGATCGATTTCTAATTATTTAAAATGGTTACTAAACTATTTATCAAAAAAATCTAATCAAATTAAACGGCTTTGATCGGTATGGACCCGTTTTACGATTCTATTTGAATACCCCAAATTATTTGAGATAATTTATTAAAATAGCTTTTTCATTTTTCTTCTTGTTAAAATGTCTACTATATTTTTATTTTTTATTTTTAAGTTGTAGTATTTGAAATAATATCACTTTTCTTTTATGTTTTTAGAGTAAAGTTAATTTTTTAATTGAAAGTGTATTTACCAACAAAAAATTCCTCCGGTTGAGATCGACAAAGAATTAACCAAAAAGTCGTGATACGGTTTCATGCCTTATTTTAGAATTTTGATAAGAATGAAAATGATTGAACAAAACAAGAGATTGTGGTAAGAAAATAAAAATCAAAGACTAATAAAACGAGATTTTATTAATCTTCATGAAATGAGAACAAATATATGAGAAAGAAATATTACTGCTCACCTACAATTGCTCAGTAAATATTAAACATTCTTTTTTGAAGATATTTGAAGAACGCGAGCTATCTATAACATGCTACTCATAAAACAAGATAAAGTGAAATCCATTGTTGAATTGAAAGATAAAAATAAAAATAAATATAATGATAAAGATAAAATTCATTTATGGATTGATAACGCCGGGTCCTTTACAATTATTACAATACAAATATTTATGAAATTTCATAATTAACTACCGATAACTGTGTATAATTTCTCCTAACTACTCTAATAAAAAAATATTCATACGATGTCAAGTGTTCTTTAGTTGTAACTTCTATCAATCGTTATGTGAGTCTCTAATTGTCACTTATCTTCCTTTAAAATATTCTACATAGGCATTTCAGAAATAAAAAATCTTCAACCAAGCTTATACAAAAATTAATAGCCATTTAGATAGAAAATAATATCTTTAAAAGGAAATGTTTAAATTATAGTGTAAATAATGCTCTCAACTCTTTAATAATGAGAACTATTAAATTTTTAAAGAGTTATATCATTACACTAAAGTTGAATTTTTAATTTTAATCGACACTTTTATATATATATATATATATATATATATCAATCTTCACCCTCGATTTTCCAAGTGTTGAAGTAGAGATTACCTTTCTACAAATGTCAAATAGAGCAAAACTGAAGTTACAAGTCTTATGTCAATTTTATATATTTGTGAGAGGCTGTCACTCGATAGGCTTTTGATCCATGTTTACAATAAAATCCACTGGATGTCGACAGGCTACTTTTTTTTTCCTTTTTATGTCCATACTACACCAAAATCAAATGCTCGACAGAGCAACAATATCCCTTCACAAAGTCTGGCTGTGCTCGACAGATTTTTTTACCCTCTGTCGATAACCCTCAAACTCAATGGGCCAACTACTTGAAAATGCAGCCACGTTAACTCGATAGGCGAGCCTCTTTTTTATTTTAAATAACAATTTTTGCCTTTCGAGCATGTTTATATTTATATATTTATTTTTATAGCTATTTTTTGGCATTATATTTTGATAAAATAATATTTAATTAAGCCATTATACTTATGAAGTTGTCCTCATTTATGTTGGGAGTATATTTTTTACTATTATTTTAATCAAAATTTTGTCAAAAGTATATTTTTAATTATTATTTTTGGTCAAAATTTTGCATCACATATTTTTTATGGAAGCATTTTGTAACTATTATTTTGACCTTATATACTTGTTTCACAATCATAGTATTGATCAAACACTACTTATATATTTTTTTTCTTGTTATTTTATTTGTGTCATTTTTTTATTACAACTTAGTATAATACCCTACTTCTAGCACCAAAATTTATTACCAACAAAAAATTCCTTTGGTAAAGATCAACAAGAAATTAAGCAAAAGGTGGTGTTATGGTTCCGTGACTTGTTTTAGGACTTTCGCTGAAAATGAAAATTGCTGAACAAATTAAAAAATTATGACAAAAAATAAATATTGAAGACTAATAAAATAAAATTTTATTAATCTTTGTAAAATGAGAATAAAGATACAAAAAAAAATATCACCACTCACTTACGGTTACTTGATAAATGTTGAGTATTCTCTATTGAAGATATTTGAAGAACAAGTTACCCCACTTCTAAGACAAAATAAAATAAAATCTATTATTGGATTGAAAGATAAAAATAAAGACAAAGACAATGATAAAGATAAAATTTTAAGACAAAATAAAGATTAAATTTATTTGTGAATTGATAGAGTCGAATCTTTTACAATAATTACAATACATATATTTATAAAATTTTATAAATAACTATCGATAACCGTAATTTTTCCTAATTATTCCAAACAAAAAGCATTCTCACGGTGCCAAATGTCAATTGATTGTAACTTGTATCAATAGCCATGTGCGTCTTTAATCGCTACTTATCATTTTTTTTAAAGTATTTTGTATAGTCATTTTGAATATAAAATTTCTTCCACCAAGCCTACATAAAAAAAATTAAGAGGTCATTTGAATAGAAAATAACATCTTTAACAGAAATTGTGTAAATTTTGGTATAAATAAAATCTTATAATTATTTCTTTTAAAAAATTTAAATAATTAAGATAATTATAAGCTTTTTTAAAAAATAAAAAAATTAATAAACTTTTTACACATTAAAAACAGTGCAACTTAAAACCTAAGCTTTTTATTAAAAAACATTAAATAACATAATCAATTTTTTAAAACAAAGTAAAACAAAATTATTCCCGAGTAATGAGTTGACGCAAGGCGGCACTCCGAAACAATCGGCCTCCCGTCGCTTCTCGAAAAAAATCTGTCGGATGACATTTCAGATTCAACTACCTGGTCCCTCTGAAATTTCACTCCCGCGAAACACATCGCCGCCGTTGGTCCCCACATCCGACGGCGTCCGTAATTTCAAAGCTCCCTCCCCACCCTCCCGATCCGCACCCTCCCGATCTTCTCTCTCGCCTTTTCAAGAATATCTCCTGCTGTTTTTTTTCTCGAGAATCTAGCGCCAAGAAAATCTATCCTCCTGGAAATTGACATATAAAACGGTTTTACTATATATCTATATATATAATTGTATGGATCGGAGGAGAACGGCGAGCCCGGTGTACTCTAGGCAGTGGAGTGGGGGTTCGAGCAGCACGGGGTCGTCGTCTCCGGCGATGTCGCCGATGCACCCCCAGTCGCGGCTGTCGACTGGTCTCTCCACCATCAAGAGGACTCAAAACGTCGCCGCCAAGGCCGCTGCGCAGCGTCTGGCGCAGGTCATGGCTTCGCAGACTGCCGACGACGACGAGGAAGATGACGATCTTGGTTTCCGATACAGTGCTCCGCCACCTCCGGCTTATTCGAGCAAGGCGAATAGTAACAGCCATAGTATACCTCCTATTTCGCTTGCTAAGCCTAATCGATCTCCATCACCTGCGGTAATTTGATCGAACTCTCTGTTTCGTGGCTTGGTTTGAATCAAAATTTCATTAGATTGTTGTGGTTAGAGTGATAGTAAATCAGTATTGAGTATAATTGAGAGCTTTCTAGTTTTTGAGATTGGAGTGTTTCGTGTACAATTTGGACGCTTGAGGAGTTCTGAATTCATTTGCGGAGTCAACTCGTCACTATAAGTTCTAATTTTGGAATTGTCGACCTGATATTTAGTGGATAATTTTATTTGTCTGATGAACTTTGATTATGTGAATCAGTTTATCGTTTTTTAAATTGGCGGAAGTGTGATTCTCACTGCTCATACTCTCTGGTGTGGGTTTTGGAGCGGGATTTCTGCAGTAGAAAGAGTTGTCTTTTGGATATTTCATAATTCTTGTTGGTATTCTACCATTATGGCAACTGAGTCCAGTTACCAATTCCTTTTCAATTGCCTTTCTATCCATGTAACATTTCTTCAAGACACATATTGCTTAGTACACGAAGAACTAGTATTACTTTACCTTGGTTAAAGTTTGAAGGCTAATGGGATATTCTCTTATGTAGTTAGGTCGCAACGTTATGGAGCATACTCCTTCATCTCGGTCCACGTCAGCTGGAAGACCATCAATGTCGGTTCGTTCAACAACATCAGTGCCACCTAGTCGAAGCTCACTTAGGGCTCCTGTTTCCATTCCACCAATAGAGCCTTCTAATACCAGCTTAAGAGAAAAGAGGTAACAGTTATTCTTACCTTTTTTTTCTTTTTTCTTTATCCCTGCTGATAATTATCGAATGTAGTTGGAAGCATGCAACTATCATTTGCTATAATTTTGGCCAATTGGCCATTTTGGAATTTTAGATGTTTCTGCAAAAGTATAGAGCCTAAAACTTTTATTTTTTTTACTTGGTTTTTTTCATCTTTCCATTTTTGCTTTTGTCCGGTTGTAATGGGTGGAGTTCAACAATTTCTTTTAAAAGAGTAATCTTTAAACATTTTCTGTGGGGTACACTCTATAGTCTATATCATTGACAGTCGGCACGGGCCTATTTCACTATGATGTGGAGGAGGAACGTATTTGTCTTGGCAGCAACATTGATATTTCCTTTATTGACATGTTGTAGGCTTACATCAAATGTTGGACGTATGGACTCAAAAGATATGGGAAATCAGCGGGAGGCTTCTGCACTTAGAGACGAAGTATGATCATTTTCATTTCTCACCCATTAGTTTTTCTGTCTTCTAATCAGGCTTGTATCTAGCATTTCAAATAGTGTGTGGTGTAAGCCATTTTTACTTCATAGCCTATGTTATACGGACTCTTTTAAATATATGATGTACCTATGTTAAACTCTCGACACTTGAATAAGAGTATGAAATGTGTGTCTGACATTTTTAGTTGGAAACTCACCTAAAAAACATAATTAATTCAAGTTTACTATAGAAATATGCCTCAACACTCATATTATGCATAAAATGCTTTATAAAACCTTGTGAGCACTACTTATTGTAGAAAATTTAAGAAATATATTACAAGTATAAATATTTTACAGTATTCTTGTCATGAGAATTAAATGAATCTCAAAAAGAAACATACCCCCCCCTCCCCCCCCCCCCAACCCGCACACTTGTAACCAAATCCAAGTAACATACGTCATAGTAGATCTATATTCATCTTGGGTTTGTTTGAATGAAACAGAAGTAGAGAAGCTTACTGTTCTGTAAAGTATGAACTATGATTCTTAAATCATTAACATGAAGTTGGCATTTGCTCAAATTGCAGCTTGATATGCTACAGGAGGAGAATGAGATAATCCTTGATAAGGTATGCTTCCCAAAACACCCCAAATCCTTAATAATTATTAAACGAATGAATGAACAATGAACTATGTCCTTAAAATTCTGCTTGAATTGGTCTGCAGCTTCGGTGTGCTGACGAAAAGCGTGAAGCAGCGGAGGCCAGAGCCAGGCAGCTAGAGAAACAGGTAAATAATCTCAATTAGTGAGTATGCTTCATTTTTCAAATTATTTCTGTTGCATAAAACTGTTAAAAAATTGTTCATAGGCAAAATAGTGGTTGTTTCCCTTTCATGTAGATGGATTCTTTCCTAGTTTCGTTTCGTGATTAATATGGAACAAAAATGCCGACTGTCTACTGAGATTCCGTATCCATGTTGGATGGTACTTTGTGGACGCAACTGAACACCTTTTCAGCACCTCATGGATTCTCCATAATTGAAAATATATTTTATTATTTTTAGCGCTTTGCCGATGCATCTCATAAGCTAATCCGATGCATGCCCTACGTAACACAAACATGGTTGGTAGGACTATGTGTTGTCTGAAACAAGATCAGCGAACCCTGAAGATTCCATCCTTGGTTTTTCTTCTTTTTTTTGTGTGTGTTAAAAATTGATGTCGTGCACTGCTGCACAAGTCAAGCATGCATGCTTAGTCTTCCGAAAAGGACAAGAATATGATTGTAGAGACAAAATCATAGTCTCGTAATAGTTACATGAAAGAATTGGTATACGAGGGAAAGAAGCATACGTTGTTTACTAGTTCAAAATTCAAATGAATGTGGAGTGGGTAATTGTTGTTGTCACATCCATGTTAGCTACTTTTTTTTTGTGGTAATCCATGTTAGCTACTTCCAGTCTCATAAGATATCTTTGTGTATGATGGTGGAATCAGCCTAAGTGGTTGCGGCATGGTTGGTAAATCGTGAATTGAATTGTTAATCGTTTTGTCAAAATAATGGATTGTAAATCATTTTGACACGTGAATCGTAAGATTCACTTCATTATATAATGTTTTTATAAATATAATTATATTTATGCATATACTTATAAAACCATGTATATTGTACCTAATTTCTTGTTATTGTTTAACAAATAGTAATGGTTGTACTTAAAAAAAGTGATAACATTGGTTGTATACTTATATTTTTTGCAAATGAATTGTACATTTATACTTGGTTGTAGATTATAATAAAAAAAAATTTACATGTGGCACTATATGTATATTTATATTTATATATGCATATATATAAACATAAATTCTATACTACATGGTAAAAAATGCTTAACTTTAAAGTTTTAGGGCTAAAACACATTGAAGTACTAGTATATGGTAAAATTATTCAAAACGTCAATAAGGGTCGTTTTTTTTACATAACATATTTTACAATGAAAATTATTTTTCATGTAAAATGGTTTTATAGAAAATAATCTTTTTATTTTTTGGTGTTTAATTGGTACATGAAAAATATTTTTTTTTATAAAAATTATAAACTTCTAAGTAAAAATGTGCTACTATTTTATTACAGTTTATCGCTACCACCACCATCACAACCACCATCCCATCCCCCACCACCATCCACACCACCACAAGCACCGTACCCCACCACCACCATAATTAGTGCCACTGCCACCCACCATCCACACCGCCACCTACTGCCGCTGCCCTGCCGCCACTACACCAACCGCTACCATCATTTCCTCCGCTAACACAAAAAATGCCTTACTCTTTTTTTATGTAAGTCATTTGATGGAAAAATTTTACATAAAAAATATTTTACGTTATTTTTATCAAACCAAACAATAAAAAGTAGGTAAAATATTTTACATTGAAACAAACGGAGCTTGAATATCATTCAGTTGATGAAGCACAAGACCATTCAACCTTTTTTAATGGAAAGATAAGATTGCATCATGCTCCTGAAATAGAGAGTTATCATGATTGGAAAAAAGAAAGAAAATGGGATTGGGTTATAATCATTGTCTTAAACGATGCCATTTAAAACCTTAAATTTTTTTTAAGAAAAAATTTGACCCGAATCACAACAATCGTATGAATTGTATGAATTAAATTGTGACGCATAGAATTGAATCGTGAATCATACCATTCAATGTAAATTCTGATCCCAAGTAACAATTCATATCGTGTAGTTCGAAATTCGTATCGAAATGTATGAATCGAATTGTGACTCACACTATTCTAACAACCACGATTGCGTAAATGGACCGGTCCTTTATCAAGCTTCATCTTTCTTGCACAATTCTTAGTATCGAATGCTAGAAAATTATGTATGAATCGTCTTTTGTAACATGTACGTATGAGAATTTGTCTATTGGCTTTGTCCTTGCCATTACAATATCTGACATTTTTAGGATTTGTTGGGTCAGTGTATCCATGCCATACCGGCATGTCCATGTCTGTGTTAGTTGGGAAAACATTTCATACAGCTGGTTTTCCTTTTCTTATTTTATTTTTTATTTTCATTTTTGTGATATATTTCTAAATTGGCGCTGCAAAATACTATCCTGATTTCTGACAATTGTGCCAGCTTATTGACTATTATAAGACTGCTATCTATTATTGTTTTCTGAATTGCAGTCTTAGTCATTATTACTTTTCAACCATGTCTCACTCTTGAACATGTCTTAAAATTTATCGTTTTCTAGTTTTTACAACTTTACAATGATGCTTAGCTATTCATTTCCTCTTTAAATTCCTAAATTATAGGTTGCTGCTCTTGGAGAAGGCGTATCGCTGGAAGCTAAATTGTTGAGCAGGTAAACTTGGATCACTTCACCTATGCCCTTACCCTTTTTAGCATTCTGAGTATAATATGTTATGTGATTCTTTGCAGGAAGGAAGCAGCATTGCATCAAAGAGAGGTTAGTAGGTGCTACATTGTACAAGATTTGACAATAGTTGTGTATCTATTATATGTCCCTTTTTTTGGTGCCGAGGAAGTGATTGCTTCGTGATGATGTATGCCAGCAATGGCTTGGTGGAACGAGTCATGTATTTTCAGTCATTTGTTCCAACTAGGCTTACTGTATGGTTGGTTCCTTATTATGAGAGAGTGCTTGTTGCTTGCTTTGTGCTGAAAGTTATTCTTTCTCAGAGGCTGCCCTTAGGCTGCATCACATTTTCTATGACAGGCTGCCCTTAAGGCTGCAAAACAAACGAAGGATGGGAGAGAGGAGGAAATTGCTGCCCTACATGTAGAAATTGAGGTAATGAAAGCTGACTGTTGTACACGCAATTTTATTTTTTATTTTTCGTCTTTTATTTTACTAGCATGCTTATGATCATTTTCCACGTTCTTTATTTCATTCATATCAGAACTTAAAGGATGATACTGCAAGTGCTTTAGAACAGCTACAAGAAGCAGAAACTGAAGCAAAAGCTCTTCGTACAATGACCCAAAGAATGATTTTGACTCATGAGGAGATGGTATCCTTCAAAGCTATAGCAAGATTTATGGCTAGCTCTCTAAAGTCTCTTTTTCTTTTTTTACTTGAATCTACCTTTTCTATTCTACATTTTAGGAGGAGGTTGTTTTGAAGAGGTGTTGGCTTGCTCGCTACTGGGGTTTGGCTATACAGCATGGTAATTTACGTGCTATAATTTCTTCTTTGTAGGAGTTTGAAAGAGTGGCAAATTAGCCACATTGTATTTGTTCATTTCTTACATCTTATATTGGCATGAAAAGGGAGCTTTTTAAGTTTTATTTCGAACTTTCAGTCTCTCTAGTTTGTGTCTATTTTATAAAATTTGCATATCATATGAAGCATGATTTTATGGTTTTCAGAAGCCAGAGTGCCAGACTTCTCAAATTTATTTAATTTCTCAATTTTTTTATTTTGCTATTGGCTTTCAATAAGTGGACAATTTTTGCCCATAATTTCTCCCTTTCACCTCTGAGTTGATTTTTGTCCTCCATTTTTACTTGCCTACTTTACAGGCATCTGTGCAGATATAGCAGTCTCAAAGCATGAACACTGGTCATCTTTAGCACCTCTTCCATTTGAAGTTGTCATTTCTGCGGGACAAAAGGCCAAGGAGGACTCTTGGAACAGTGGCAAGTCCTCCCACTGCAATAGCAATCCTTCTTTCTATTCATTTGGAATTCGGTTGCGTCTACATGTTTGATTACCTAGGTTCTCATTCTCTGAGCAGGGAACGATAATTCAGATATGAGGGGCAAACTTGTTCGTGATCTGAATGACCTAACCGGAGAAGGAAATATTGAAAGCATGCTTTCAGTTGAAATGGGCTTAAGGGAACTCGCTTCCTTGAAGGTTTTTCTCTGATATATTCAACTTTGTGTTCCTTGGTTAGATACAGATGTTTCCATTTATTCTCTCTCTCTCTCTCTCTCTCTCTCTCTCTCTCTCATGTAAAACGGAAACTAGGCATAAATTACTAGAAATATGAGCTCCATGATTGTCTATAATATTTTTCTATAAATATGATATGGTTTTATTCCCTTTTTTTCTCATTCCGTTTTCCTTTTCTTGGTGTTCTTTAACTTCCTTACTGATTTATTATTGCTCCTCTTTTAAGGTTGAGGATGCTGTTGTGCTTGCATTTGGCCAACAAAGACGTCCAAATTTGGTTCAGCATTTCTCCTCAGGTATTGTCAATTGTCGTGCTCCAGCTGGTTAATCTAACAGGTAAGATGTAAAAAAACATAAATACAAGAGAGAAATTTCCTGCCTGGTATTGCCCATCTTGTAGGTTAATTAGTTACTGCCTGTTTCAATTTTTGCTCCCATTATAGCTTTACTTTGGCTCATTATTGACCTTTCCACTTACCTTTTCAACCTGATTTTGTCCCTCTTCTAGGTTCATTGACTACTGCCTCTTTCAATAAGCAAAAAAGTTACTGCTTCTTCCATTTTTAATTCTCATAGTAATTTACTTATGGGTCCTTGTTGACCTTTCCTCTAGGAGATGGTATGCAAAATCTGGTTTCCGTTAAATGAGCTGTATCTTTTCCTAAAATGAAATAGACAGTTATAGCCTCTTTTTTCCAACTGTTTCTGATGACTTGTAGAATTAAACTTTGCTTCCATAAAACAATTTAGTGGCATTTTATGGTGTCCTTTCTTATAAAGCTCAGTGAGATCTTTCTAGTTGTCTGGAAGTTCTCTTATTCCAAATTACGTCCTTTTGCGTGAGTGTACGGTTTACAAACTAAAATGGTTGTGTTTTTCATTGTGTTGCAGATCCCAAATCATTGGGTGAGCCCAAGCTTATGGAGGCATTTGGTAATAGAGATGCTCATATTGTTTTTATGTGATTCTCTTATACTGAAAATGCTCACTGAGGGATACCATATTTATATTAAACTGAAGCATCTTAGTAATGGTGACCTTGGGTGTTCTGGGCTTCTTGTTTTTATTTTCTTAGTAGCAATCATTCTTTAGTTTTTATTTTATTTTTTTCATCTGTTGCCTGATCTGTGCCTGGGGGTGGTGTTGCAATTTTATTTACTTATTTATTTA
>JAOTRH010000016.1:5595853-5610762 GCA_034768845.1 Heliamphora exappendiculata | reverse complement strand
GACACTCGTGTCATTTCTCTTCCTCACATTTCCTCTGATCTCCAGATTGCTGACATATTTACGAAAGCCATGACTCGACAGCGCCATCAGTTCTTCATAGGCAAATTGATGCTCTTTGATTAACCCGTATCAATTTGAGGGGGGATGTCAATCAGATCAGCTGTAGATTTAGCTGTCAATCAGATCAACTGTAGATTTGGCTGTATATTTTAGTTTTCATTTTAGTTTAGATATGATTGTTGTAAACCTGTATATTGCTAATAATCAGCCATGTAATTAGTGATGTAATTAGTCCCACAATTGTTATATAATGAGAAGAAATCCTCACTTATAATAAACACCACTGGTTGACCAAGTGCGTGTGGTTTTCTGATATTGTTAACGATATGGGCACAAGAAAAAATCACAAACGATTTTGCACCAAAAAAAAAAAAAAGGAACTTCATGTTTGCTATGGTTTTTTTTTTTTTTGTTTGCTGCAGTTGAGCGAGGTTTGGCGGAGCTAAGGACACTGGGAATAGAACAGAAACTGTGGGAAGCATCCCGCAAGGAAATTGTCCAGCCCTCTTCAGCCTCAGTTGCTAATACCAAAGTTGCTGCAGAATCAGACACTCATTCGTGATGGCTGCCGCCAACTGCCGCCATGATTTGTTGTATCTTCCTATCTTCTTCTTCTTTCTTCTTTTTTTTTTTCTCTCCATATTTTCCATATACAATTTTCATCCTGGTCATTAGGATAGCTTTATTCAGTGCTCGTTTGGCAAGCTGGCTTTTTGGGCTTTTTGGCCCTTTGCCTTTTTTGCTTAAAGTCCAATAACTCAGAAAGCCAAAATGTTTCGTTTTTCAATCCTCAATTTTTATCTTATTGGCTTTTTGGTTTTTCTGATAATAATTTTTAATTTTGTTATTTGGTTTTTTTGTTTGGCAAAATCTCATTTAGGATGAAGGACAATCTTGAAATTTTACATTCGGTTTATTTGGTTTTTTTGGCGGCTTAAAAGTTACTAATTTTTCAACTATACGAACTTTTTATTTTTTAACTTAAAATGGTTTAAAACTAAAAAGTCAGTTTGAAGTTAAGTTGCCAAATGAAGGCTCATTCTTTGTGTTTCCTTTGAGCCTTGTGCCCGCATTATATCTTCTCTGGTTGCTGCCTTTGTATACAGGAGAATTAGGATTACTCATTACTGTTGTATTCTGAGGGAAGTTGAGGGAAGTGTAGTTTAGGCTGTTTGTAAAATAGATTGGATGCTGTAAAACTAGATTAGAATCCATATATACGTGAAGACTAACAATTTTTATTTGTTTTGTTTGTTAAATATTTTTGCAATCGCATTGTTTCTGCTGACCGTACACCGCTGATTGTGAATTTGAAACCTATTAAGAGGGAGGAATGCGTGTTGTTCCCATGAGGGGCAGCACGCGGTTCTGCCTCGATGAGCTTAGCTTCTGAATGTATTTTTATGATTAAATTTGTTCATTATGTATTGCACACCAAGTTTATTCATATAAAAAGTTAAATTGATCTGATATATGTAGTTACATGGTTGGACAACATTTATCTACAAATAAATAAATAGTAAATATAATTTGAAAAATAAAATAAAATAAAACAAATATTTTCTAATCAAATGTATTAAATCAACTATACTTTTTACACGGATAACAAACTCGGTAAGCTCTACATATTAAATTTGTGTTTGGATTAATTTTTTTAGATCTTTTTGTAAAAAAATAAATGTAAAAATATGTAAAATAAGTCAATAGAAGTTAAATTAGTGGGCTTTTAAAGAGATTTTTAAATTAAAAAAATTTACAAAAAATTTAGGCCAAACATAGGTTAATAGTTTGATCATAAAAGTACATCAAGAAGTGGAGCCAATTAAAAGACACAACATCGTAGCACTCCTCATGGGCCGAGCACGCCGCCTTCTTCCCGCCTCTTTTCTGGGTTAGCGCTCAAAATGGCAGTCCTTTTCGGAACAAAGCATTTGGGAAAAGTGGGTGTTGAAAATCATAATGAGCAACATTTTTAGTGGGAAATGGTTTCTGAGTCCTAAAAATGCGCTGATTTTTTTACTTTTTAGTTAGTGGGCAAATGATTTCTTTTTGACTTGAAAAAGCCATTAGCAACTAACTCTGGTACATGCCAAGAGAGAAAGGGATTGTTTGGTTCTTGAGACACAAATGCCCTCCCATGAAAGCTATTAGAGGAAATGTGGTACAAAGATTTCTTCCAGATCACTAAAGATTTTAAAAGTTAATTTCAGTTAAAGATCTGAAGAAAAAAAGGTAATGGGCTTTCTCTCCTCCTTTCTGCAACTTAATGCTAAAACTGAAAGGAAAGATGATTCTTTTGATAGAAAGAACTCAAAGCAGCATGAAAATGCTCACCCCACTTGCACATTTTCCAATTTTAATAAATAAATACCAATTTGAAAAGTTTTCAAAAAACTACTCTTTCTTTTGGAAAGTTTATATCCAGTTCTTTTGCCCCTCAAGGGAGCTCGTAAATTGTTGTGCACAAACAGATAAAAGGTTAGCCCTAATCTCTATAGACGTATATGTGGATTCTTTTTTTTTTTTCTTCTCTTTTTGAACAGTTAGAAGAACCCACATTAACCAAATGTAAGGGACAAGAAGCGAGGATCACCTAACTGCCCACTATAGGGCTCGATCTTGCCACCACCATGATGGACACGAGAGCAAATGCTAGAGGAGCTAAAGGCTTCGGCAGATTAGTTGATAGTTTGTGTCTTTTGGGTACTTTTGATTTCTTGATTCTCAACTAAGTTATTGTGTGACCACGTAAGAAAAAAGAATTGTTAATGACACTCATTTGCTGATATAAAATATCCCTTCAACTCATAAATTGATGTGATGGGTAGCGCACGGAAGGAGCACAAGTCCTCTGTTCCAAAATTTTTATGTTTTCCTATTCCAATATCCTCAACGACGGAATCATATCTTCAGATTCGCATAGCTCAAGATTCTCGAGATACAATCCTACTGCTAAGAGTGCAATGGAGGTCCTTGGCCTCTTAATAAGGTAAGATGTCCTTACAAATTGGCCGTCGGGTATTGGTGGTATTGGTTAAGAGAGGAAAAAAAAGTAAAGGAGAAAGGAGGTATGGGAGAGGCAGCCCCATTGTCCTTGCATCAAAGAAAAAAAGAAGTCATGATGGGATGCAGAAAAGTAGACCTTATTTGTTGAAATCCTTTAAATACAATATATAAAAACGATTTTGTTGACCACTGCTTACTGGGTTGTATATTATAGTTTAATAAAAACAAAATTTTCAATATCATTACAATTTTAGAGGTGAAACTTACGTACTGCTTTTATAAATATCAATACATTTTATAAAAACATTTATGCGTTATTCATAGATGGACCCAATTTCCAAGGAGGGTGGATGGAGGTGGCTCACTCCCCTAAATTTTAACAAAACTCACTATTATATTAGTATTAGTTTAAAATATTTTAAGATTATATAAGTTTTTTATTCTAAGATTTTTTAAAAATAATTTAACATATATCTTTTTAAAAACTTGTAACAACAATTAGCTCTTCCCAAATTAAAATTTTTTATCCGTCCCGGGCGTTATTTGTATATTATCCTCCACAAATGAGCATTGGTTATGCACCGCCCAATACACCTTTTGATGGTGGTTTTGCAATCGCAAGGGCTTTTGTGTCCCCTACAAATTAATGAGCATTGGCTTTGCAATCAAAGGGCCTTGTTGCTTTCAAGATTTGTCTAGTTTAGATAAATGAAATATCCACAATCAGCTAAGCATTAGCAGGAGAAGGAAGCACCCTAAAAGCCGCTGCTTGCTTTGTGTTAGGGGTTATATTATATGGACTTGGGTAAGAGAGTCTTGAGTATGTGTATATGTTTAAATGTCATCCTCATATAATCTCATGTTCGGAAACATGGGTACACAACAAAATATTCATATTTTTTTAATATAATTTTTTATTTTATAGGATAAATGGTATTTACAAGGGTCCTGTCTCGGTTTAATTTTAGAATTTTTGCTTACTTTTCTCTTTGTTTGAACATGTTTTATATTTTGGCTGAAATCTTCTACTTTTTTGGCTTATTTCGATGAAAGGAACTGAAAATTTTTAAAATCTTGATCAAAAGATAAAAAAAAATTTCACTAAAAATGAAATTAAAAGTAACATAAAATCTGGCTTGTTGGCTTATTTTAGTTTATTTTAACTTGTTTATGTCTTTTCTGAATTTTTTTATATTTTGATCAACATTCTTTATTTTTTTGGTTCGTCTCGTTGAGAAGAGCTAAAAACGTATAGTAGTTTAACCAAGCGATGAAAAGAATTCAGTCCAAGATAAGCAAAGTAAAATAAACAAATAAGCTATTATTCCAAACGAGATCAAGATGTTAAAAAGCATTTCATGCATAATATGAAATTTGTTTGCGTAATTATATGGTCAATTTGAATTACTAACTATATTCTAACGTAAATGCCATTTCACACATATTGAACTCATATTTCATACTCTTAAAGTATCAATTGAGTGTCCGACGTAGGTATTTTATACATTTAAAAAAAGTCGGTGTTACATAGCTTAGGGCCGGGTGAGCTGGGCCTGGCTCTGCCAGTTCTGGTGGGAAAAGGGTAGGTAGTACATATTTGTGTCTATTCCTTTGGCAACCTTGCAAGTGGAAAACAAAAAAATGGAAAAGGGGATGCAACTTTTCGAAAGATGCCCTCTGTCTTCTCAGAAGGTGGGGGGACCCCTGTTTAGAAGCTATAATAAGCATTGTGAGTGTGTGGGGAAAGTGAATTAGCAATAGATGATGGTGGTGGATATCTCAATATTATTTGAACTTTTTTTGACAGAGGTCAAAGAGAATGCATCCCAATCTCACTTAAGTACATAATAAAGATGTTGTGTTAACTATACAGCACAAGATTTGAGAGTATATACTCTTTTTAATTTTAGGATTATTTAGAGTTAATTGTAACCCAAAAAAAATTCAATGTCTACTAAATACTTGACTTTTTAATTTTATAAATTGGGTTTCAATTAATACCTTAATATCAAATGCCGTAAAAATGGACATAGCTATGCTATAACTAAAGAGTAAACTCATGTTTTGCCACGTCAGCTAATTTCGTCTATTTTTTGAGCGTCCAATGCCAGGGATCGAATCATTAAAAAATGATCATTTTCTCATTTCTAGAATTATAGAATCCAGGCAAACAACTCTTTTTCTTGAACCAGCGCAAGACCTTTGGAACCTGGGAATAGTAGTAACCATGTTAACCATTTTGTAATCCCTAATTATCATCCAAGCTTGAGGAACCATTGGAGTTGTCAAAATCCAAACCAAATAAATAAATAAAAATCTTCTAATGAAATTCTCATGGAACCACTTATTCTTTTTCAGGTTTTTTGGATTTGGGTGACAATGGCTAATCTCGGTTACATTTTGATTATCAGAACCATTCCTTTTGTAGTCTCCCAATGCGTAGATCACATATGCAAAAAATTCAAGGTCATCGGATATTGTTAAGTGATCAAAATACCTTTGTTTTAAAAAACAAACGGTGTCGTTTAGTTACTATTTTTTTATTTGTTTAGAAACTTAACGAGAACTTAATTTTTTGCATGAATAATTTATATATTTAGAACTACAAGTGAATTGTTTCAATCATCAAAATGTGATCGAGGTGGGCCACATTTGTCCAATCTAAACAAACTAGAGAGAAGCAACCTGGAGAGGAATTTAAATTCTCACCTCTATTCTTTCACTTTCAGTAGAGCAGCCCCACAGCCCATACAGGTAGGTAAGCACCCAAGTCACCCAACTAACCATATGGTCATTATGTCTCTCCCCCATCTCTCCCCCTCTCTCTCTCTCTCACTCATCACCATTTTCAGGCCTACAAGAGAGAGAGAGAGAGAGAGAGAGAGAGAGAGAGAGAGAGAGAGAGAAAAGAAGAAGAAGAAGCTAAGACTGTAATGATAACAAAAAAACAAGACATGCTACAAAAATTTAGTGTGGCCCACCATAAGCCCATGCTTTCCATTGACTCATTGAGCAACAACATATTAGCCCTTCCACAATCTTTCATTCAAAGAGCTTTTTGGCAGCCACTTCTTCATTACTGATGAGAAGATGTACTCACAGGGTTGGACAGCCATGGCAATACTTGTGTTTGTGCTTCAGCTTTGTTTCTTCATGATGGTAATTGAGTCCTCATTGTCTCGGGCAGAAAGGATTAATCTATTGCCTGGACAACCCCTTGTGGGCTTCCAACAGTTTTCTGGTTATGTAACTGTAGATGACAAGAGGAAAAAGGCTCTCTTCTACTACTTTGTTGAGGCAGAAATAGACCCAGCCTCAAAGCCTTTGGTTCTTTGGTTGAATGGAGGTTTGCAACTTCTCTCTCATGTTTCTATGGATCTTGAAAAAATAAAGAAAGAAAGAAACTAAAATGGGAAGTTCAAATTGTTAGGTGTGTGCGGCTTAGTTTGGTGGGGGCCGAGTCAGCCGACGCATGACTCGATCCGTTTTAGAGGCGCAGTTTTAATTGGTTTTTTTAGTGAGACTTAGTGGGGAAAAAAATTGGACTCATTTTTCCTTTCATGACGTGGTTTGGGTATATATATACACTATCGTTTTTGTATTAACTCCCTTTATAGTGAAATTTCTGCAATTTCCTACATATAAACCTAGTTTTGATTGAACCACATAAAATCCTGTGTTTTTGTGTGATGGTGATCTCCTCTTCATTATTTGTTGTTCTCATTTTGTGCCATAACATTAAATTTGGAATTGAAAGAAACCTGTTATACAGTCTAGTTGTGAAATTTGTTAATGTATTGAAAACTAATACTACTGATTCCTGAGGTGTTAAATGTGCTTGATTTGCATATTGTAGGGCCTGGCTGTTCTTCTTTGGGAGTGGGGGCATTCTCTGAAAATGGCCCGTTTAGACCAAATGGGCAGGTTCTAGTTAGAAATGAGTATAGCTGGAATAGAGGTATGAATTGGGGAAAATAAAAAAGCAGCAACCAATTCTAATTTTCCAGCAGCTCTTGTGCTTGTTTGGGCTGCTAAGAAATTGCAGAAACAAACACAGAATTGATGTTTTATGTGTTGACATGATTCTGCAGAAGCAAATATGTTATATTTAGAGACACCAGTGGGAGTGGGTTTCTCATATTCAACTGATTCCTCATCCTATGCGTCCGTAAATGACGAAGCAACTGGTATGTTCCATCTAAGTAATTCAGTTGCAAATTGAACCTTTCTTTGGATTGTCAGTGTAGATAAATTTTTAGACTACCTTCTCTACTATAAGCAGAAGTTATAGATTATAAACTTATGAACTTATAGATTATAAATGGAAAGATGTAATTATGATTTTAATCAGAAATTAAAAGTATTTGTTAAAGTTGTAAACTTATAACTTCAAAAAGTAGAATTTGTGTTTGTTGATTTAAAATCATAAGTTACAACCAAAAAGCTATAAGAACACTTGTTTAGATATTTCTAACTTTTTGTGCTAAAAGCTAAAAAGTTAGAAGTTGTCAAACAAACACCCTCAATACGTAGGCATTTAGGAGTTATAGCATAGGCTGTGCTTAGTGATATAAGCTATTTTTTCCCCTGTACTTTCCAATTTTAGCTTTAGCTAACTCTTGTTACATTAGTTCATGCTAGCGACTATACAATATATATCTTATATATATATATATATAGAGAGAGAGAGAGAGAGAGAGAGAGAGATCAAATTTTGTTGATGTGAGTTGTTATTAAGTTGCGTCTCTTCTAAAGCACTGTTGGTAATTCAATTTTTGAAGCCAGGGATAACCTTGTGTTTTTGCAAAGATGGTTCCTAAAGTTCCCCCAATACAGGCGAAGGGATCTGTTCATCACAGGAGAAAGTTATGCAGGTGCCTCTTTAGCTCACATCACTTCTTTCTCCTCTAATACAAAAGTATGTATGTGTAATTCATCCTTTTGGTTGGTTTGTTTATGGCAAGGTCATTACATTCCGCAACTCGCAAAACTCATGATCGAATTCAACGAAAAGGAAAAGTTGTTCAATTTGAAAGGAGTTGCTGTAAGTATTTTCGTCTGCACAAAGCTTTAATTTTGACTTTTGAGAGATGGAAATGCATGTATTCTAGACTCGGAAAAATCTGCACAAATTTTAAATAGAATTTGTTCAACAAACACTTGCAACGAAGTGTCGGTGCTATTCCTGATTCACTTCTAGCTCTTTTCAAAGTGTGAGTGTAACACTCCCGAACTTTCACATGATAACGATATTGTTCACTTTGGGCAAAAGTCCTTACAGTTTTGTTCTTCCCAGAGGGTTACCCATTCTTGTATTGCTTCCGCCCAAACATGCTTAACTGCGGAGTTCTGCTAGGATCTCTACCACCTAGGAAAAGGCCTCGTTGAATATAAAGGTCCAAGATTTTTCTTTTATAACTCAAGAACTCCCTCTCCCTCTCCCTCTCCCTCTCCGATGTGGGATACCAAGATATCACAATCCACCTCTTTAGGGCTGCATGTCCCCGTGCAGTAGCCTGTCAGCTCTAGTAGCCTGCCAGTCCTTATCGACCCGCCCACTCAGTAGCCCGCCGACGTGTCACGCGAGACGGCAGAAGCCCACACTCGGAGGTGAGGATAGTCGGCTCTGATACCATTTGTAACACCCAGACCTTTCATATGGCAACGATATTGTCCGCTTTGGGCAAAATCCCTCACGGTTTTGTCTTTCCTAGGGGGTCACCCATCCTTTCATTACTCCCGCCTAAGTACGCTTAATTGCGGAGTTCTGCTAGGGTCTCTACCACCTAGAAAAAGATCTCGTTGAATATAAGGGTCCAAGGTTTTTCTTTTATAGCTCAGAAACTTCCTCTCCATTTTCGATGTGAGATACCAGGATATTACATTAGTGTTTTTGGTTTGTTAAAGTTACAAATTTATGACTTCAAGTAGTAGAATTTGGGTTTGATGATTTAGAATTAGAAGCTACAATAAAAAATCTATAAGTACATTTGTTTGGATATTCTTAACTTTTTGCTAAGTTCTAAGCTAAATGATAAAAATAAACTAAAACAAACACCCTCCGAGAGATGTAGCAGTGAAGCTCAAGTGGTGCTGCTTTTGTGGCAATGCTTTATGCGAAACTGCAGTTTTTGCTTTCTGTTGCAGCTGGGTAATCCAGTTCTGGAATTTGCAACTGACTTCAATTCGAGGGCCGAGTTCTTCTGGTCTCATGGACTTATATCAGATTCAACATACAAATTGTTCACTTCTGCCTGCAATTATTCCCGGTATGTGAGTGAGTACTATAGAAGCTCAGTCTCATCGGTTTGTTCCAAGGTCATGAGCGAAGTGAGCAGAGAAACCAGCAGATTTGTGGACAAATACGATGTCACGCTTGATGTCTGTATTCCATCCGTGCTCTTTCAGTCCAAGATTATTAGTCCTCAAGTTGGTTTTCCCTCCTCAAAGACTCATTTCTCTTCAATTGTTCAGTTTTGTCATCTGATTCCATTTAAAACTCCTTATTTCACCTGCAGCAAGTTGGTGAGAGGATAGATGTATGTGTAGAAGATGAAACTGTCAATTATTTGAACAGGCAAGATGTGCAGAAGGTGTTCCATGCCCGGCTTGTTGGAGTACGTAGATGGGTTGTTTGCAGTGAGTAAGTTTTCTTCTTCCTCCTTTAACTGAATCATATAAAGCAAAAAATGGTAGTCACAAGACCAAAAAAGATGCATTCTCACATCATATAGTAAAAAATGATAGACCAGGCTCTTAGGCGCGTGGAGTCTAAATTGTTTTTTGGGGTACAACTCATGACCCAACGCATTTCAGAATCAATACAGTTCTAAATTGTTTTTTGGGTACAACACATGAACCGACCTGCTTTAAAGGCAAGACGGTTGTAATGGATTTTTTTTTTGTGAGATAGTCCATGAAGCACAGGATTGGACCGATAGGCCCATTTTTTTCCTTATGGCTCGACTTGGGTATATATATTCGTTGCTCGGATTTTGTACCCTTATTTTGTATTGCTCATTTCATAGTGAAATCGCCGCAATTCCGTGAATATAGTTCTATTTTTGGGTGAACCATAGAAATCTTGTGTTCGTGTGTGTTAATCTTTTCGTCATAACAGTGGCTGATGAAATTGCATGGTCAAATCAAGCCAACTTCAGAGAAATATTTTCAATTTGTCTAGGGATTTCATGGATGTAGTGCCCATCAATGGGTTGCTTCAAACTACCAGAAGTGCATTGAATAATAAATGATTTTTTAAAAACAAACAACGGGACCAAACAGGGAACTATCTTACACTTGGTTTTACATTTGGTCTTCTGGGAAAAAGTTACAGTGAGGAAGTTATAGCTACCTTTTGATTGACCTGAACTCACTTTGTTTTGAGAGGCACTTGAAATGGAAAACATGATAACCTTATTAATAAAAAATGATTTATATGGAATCTATATATTGAGCCACAGCTCAAAAAACTCGGGTTGAATAGACCTTTGCTTCTTATACCACAGGGTTCTGGAATATGAGCTGCTGGACGTGGAGATCCCTATGATCTCTTTAGTTGGATCGCTTATTAAGGCTGGTATTCGAGTGTTGGTTTACAGGTGCATTTGGTTTCATGACTTACTGCTTGTTTTGCGTTCATCCATAAGATTAGTTCAAAGTTATACGGTCTTTGTTCGAAACGTTTAAGCTGATTACAAGTTCCCGGCTGCAGTGGTGATCAAGATTCTGTTATTCCACTGACTGGAAGCCGCATCTCAGTTCATGGTCTAGCAAATGAATTGGGATTGAACACAACTGTTCCTTATAGAGTCTGGTTTGAGGGGAAACAGGTAATCTCTTGAAATAGTACCAGCCTTGAATTGAAGACCGTAAGCTAGAGAATTAATTAATTTAAATAGAAGCAACTGATTAGTAATGCTGGCTAAAGAATACATGTGATTGGATTAACTTGTTGTCACAGGTTGGTGGATGGACTCGGGTTTATGGTAATATCCTATCGTTTGCCACCATTCGAGGTGCTTCTCATGAAGCTCCTTTCTCACAGCCAGAGAGATCACTTGTGCTATTCAAGTCATTTTTACAAGGCAGGCCTCTACCAGAAGTGTTCTAATGTACTGATCCAATCTTGAGTTTGTAAGTAAGTTACGGCTGCCATTGGATTGTTTTCAAAGCAGAGTTTTTTTGCGAGAAGTGACTGTTAATTTCTTCTCTTTTTTTCCCTCTTTCAGATTTCATTCATGTAATTACTGTTTGGATTGACATTTTTCTTTTAAATGTGTTCAGAAGAGAATAATAATGTTTTCAGAGATGATTTGAATTGATGAATAGCCAAATGGGTTTGTTTTTTTAATTAAAAAAATGAAATTTGATGTTCAAAGTCTGTGTTGAGTTGGTACCTGGATTTTCACAAGCCTTCAAGGACAGTGAGTTCATAGATATATTTCATCATGATTGGCCTCAATCATTTATGCTCAATGAACTAGTACAGAACATGAGAACAAGAGTTGGAAGTATATATTGAACTAAACTTTTTCTGGTAATGGAGAAAAATCAAACAAATTATCTATACAAATCATTCTTCAAACCAAATCCATTTTTGCATATCCACTGAACAGAGTGAAAAACTGATCCAAGAACCAATACTATGACAAAATTTTGAATCTGTAGTTTTCTTAGACTACAAGGAAGAATATGTAGCCAAGTTCAAATTCTTGACTTCTTGGGCAAACTTTATCAGCTCATTTAGATTGAGTGATTTAGAAAGAAAAGAAACGAAATGAAAAGAAAATAACTGATATTATCACTCTAATCGCATATTAATTTGGATAACTAAATAGAAGAGAAAATAAGAGAAATAGAGATAAATGAAGTGGTTTAGTCATCTCTTAAAATTACCTTTTTCAATCTCTCTAAAAGTAGAGAGATTTGTATATGAAAAAAAGAAACCTTTTACATGCTATTATTTTGTAATGTCAATATTGGCTCTCCAAAAACAAATGTATTAAGTACTATTACTTTAAAACACAATTAGTTTAGTAAAATTATATTAAATACTTCTTTTCTTTTTTCTTATATAAACTAATCAAACAAGATTTTTTTAAAAAAACTCTCTTTTCTTTTCTCTCCGTGTTTCCACACATATTGCAAATATCCCAATCACCAAGATTCACATTTAGCTTGTTGAATAGTTAAACCAAATCGCAATTTTATTTTTTTGGGAAATAAACGACACGAACTTAAGTAAGAAAAATGTGCAATAAGTGATGTCAAAAAAGAGAATAAGGCAGAAATTTATTAGGATGTGCTTTGTTTTACTCCAGCAAGCACAGTGTCACTTTGTTCATACAAGGGTCTTTAAAACAGTTCATCAAAACAGCAGGGGAGTAAAATGAATAAGATATCGCCAAATGTAGCCGAAGACGTAATTAGGACATCATAGAGGGACTTCATGAGGTAAAAAACATTAAAAACCAAAATCAGCCGTGATTGATTAATTAATGTCACGCGCATGGGGTAGTGTGGTGTCATAATCATCGTTGTAACCAACAACGATTGTATATTTACAAGTACAATAATGATATGATAATTAATTTATTTTATTAAATTGAGATTTTAAAAGATTTGATATAATTATAAGTAAATTTTATACAAAATAAAACAAATAAAAAATATATAAAAATAGTGCTATTTGATTTTTAAAAAATATTTAAATTATAGAGGTAATATTAAAAATTTATAAATTTAATTCAATTCCACACTATTTAATTTTACTCAAATTAAATATGAATTTTTATAATCTATT
Source organism: Heliamphora exappendiculata (assembly GCA_034768845.1). Classification (NCBI taxonomy): domain Eukaryota; kingdom Viridiplantae; phylum Streptophyta; class Magnoliopsida; order Ericales; family Sarraceniaceae; genus Heliamphora; species Heliamphora exappendiculata. The sequence goes on along the minus strand of JAOTRH010000016.1, from coordinate 5,597,891 downwards.
ACTTAATCTTCCAAATTAAATATAAAAAGATTAATCCCACTATATTCATAATTCTACCTCATTACTAATTACACGTCACTTTATTCTTGATTGCACATTATTATTAATTCTACTTAATCTACAATAATTATTAAATAAGACCTAAGTTAGTTATCATATCATTATTGTTATACGTGTAGTAATTTTCACACAAATACTTAAGATTCATTTGTTTTTTGGGCTTTAGTTGGATAAATTGTGTGATTTAATTATATTAATTATGGGTTGGAATTGAATTGTTTTAATTATATGGTGAGATTGAATTATACTATTTATATGGTAAAATTAAATTTTATTAATTGTGCAGTGTGATTAGATTATATTACTTATAACTAAATTATGGGATATAATTATTCTTCAACCTTGTACATGGTAGGAAATAATTTTAAAATTTTAATTCTTTCAATACTACAATTCTTTTGGTATTATTTATTCTCTATTTAATAATTTTTACCTTTTAACTTATCTAATAATTCAATGCAGAAGACTAGTTGACTAAATAAATAAATAAAACTATATTTATTACACTATTTTGTATATAGTATAAATAAATAAAAAAAAAAGTTTGGACTAATTTTTTTTTAGTACAATGTAATCTAGGTATCTAACTATTATGTTAAGAGGAAGCATTATTTAATGTTCCTCAAATTTAAAATTGTGTAAATTTGTTCTTCACCCAAAGTAGCCATAAGAAAAACTTCTATAACTTATGAGATATTTGACAAAGTTTTTAGTTTTTGTTTTAATTTTTTATTATTATTTTTAGTAATAATTTATAAATTTTTTTAAACACTTACAAATTTTGTTATAATTTATAATTATATTTTTTTTTCTATTTTAACTACAAATTCTAATATTTACTAAACACTCACAATTTTTATTACAAATTATAATTTATAAATTACTAATAATAGCGTTGTCAAATATCACCTTAATTCATTTTAAACTTTTAAGGGAACATCCTAAAAATCACATCATTTTTTTACTTTCTTTTCTATTATGTTTTTAATTACATTGAAACTGTTCTAGTTTCTGTCAAAATCTTTGGGTGTGTTTAGCAAAGCTTTTGGTCTAATTTCAAAATTTTTATTATTAAATTTAGTAATAAATTATAATTTTTTAAAATATTTATAACTTATGCTAAAAATTATCACTATTTTTATTTTAATTATAAAATAATATATTTATTAAATATTTATAAATTTTATTATAAATTAAAATTTATAAATTATTAATTTTAGTAATGTTAATCACCGACTTTACATTATTCCTTTTTTATTTTATTTTAAAAATTTTCTAAGCTAATATTATTTTTACAATAATAAATCAAAAAATTTCACTGTACTCGTAAGTATGATTGATTTAATCATTATTTCAAGAGTTTCTGAAATCTCCAACGCCAGCAAACAGATCAGATCGCCGGCGAAACAGTGCAGCCTCCGTCTCTCCTTCTTCTCCGATCTATGTGACATACGAATTAACTCCTTCGGGAAGAGGCTCCACCAAGAACCAGAAAAGGCGGGAACCTGAAGTTTTGGACGGGCAAAAAGCCCCTTAAAAAGGCCTACTGCTGCCACCGCATTCTCTAAACTGTTTCCGTTTTGGAAAAACAAATCCAAAAAACTTGATAAAGTTAAAGCGACGATGGCCAAAGATCAAAAGGAATTCCCAACAATCATCAACACCTTCCAGGTACTCTTTACCTTTTGACATCTCTAATATTATATACGCACACACACGTATAATTCTCTGGATGGCATTTTCTGCATGTTTACACATTCGATCTATTCTTACATTTTGCTTGTATTTATATATGCACATTCATCTGTATGCAGAAAGAGGAGGAAGACAAGGATTTTGATCTCGGATCTGACGAACCTGAGGCTCCATTGCCGCTCACAGTCACTTCACGGGTAAGTTCTTCACACAGAGAGAGAGAGAGAGAGAGAGAGAGAGAGAGAGAGAGAGAGAGAGAGAGAGAGAGAGAAACTTGTTTGTG
>JAOTRH010000016.1:5584963-5595753 GCA_034768845.1 Heliamphora exappendiculata | reverse complement strand
GAGAGAGAGAGAGAGAGAGAGAGAGAGAGAGAGAGAGAGAGAGAGAGAGAGAGAGAGAGAGAGAGAGAGAGAGAAACTTGTTTGTGACGCGAATCGACGTGATGATCGATGCAGGTGTTGTATATGTTGGGGGATATTGCTGCAGGTCCGGCATATCGGTTCACCCAATGGTTGGAACTGGTTCGTAAACGCAGTGGAAGACAACGCGGATCTGGCTTCCCTCTCCGATCTCAGGGAGTCGATAGTATGCCCTTGAGGTTATTTTCCTGATTTTAGAATTGTTGCCTTGTAATTGACACTTATGTGCTGGTTAATCAGTTTAAAATTCAGTTGCTAGGTTTAATTAGTTGGACTCGTGCAAATCAACAAGTTGTGCTGTAATTAAGTATTGTTGGGGTGCAAAGTGCTACTTACCTTTCTTTCAAAAGATTAAGAAGAATTTAGAAACTTCATTGATAATAATATCATGTTTCTTGTTTCCCTTTGCAAAATATAACTAATTACTCAAGAGAGAAGAAAGTACATGGATAAAGTAGTGTTGGATTGCAGCCAAAACTTTGGAAAATGAAAAGTAGTTTGGAAACTAGTTTGGAAATTGGTGAGTTTTAAGGACATTTTAAAGATTTTTGAATCCCCTAATCTTGTTAACCTTTTTTAAGGCCCCCACACACCAATGGAATATTAATTCTTGTTTTAAATAAACGAGATTATTTCCATTTTGTTTTTGCACTTCCAAGATCATTGATCTTTATCTAATGAATAAAGTGGACAGTGTCCAAATTATTATGAATTTTCTTTTATTTACTTATTTATTTAGTTTTGCTCACAACATTACATTATGGTATTATTACTTCTTATTGTAATGCACATAAATCACAATGGGGAACTATTATGTTCTCATTGCTACCATCTGATGGTTGAAACTATGATCTTTTATGTGCTTCATGTTATTTGTGCAAAAAATGTGGTTTACATGACTTTTATAGCTTAATATTGTCGTTATGGCATGGTTTCCATTATCATTTTGATTCAGTGCAGGAGAATTTATTTCTGATTTAAAAATTTCTCTGCCTCCTGAGCAAGTTACAGAAATCAATTTTTGGGAGAGACTTGGTAAAGCTGCTATGTTGGACATTGAATCAAATTCCTTTTCATGGGACATGCTATCTTCACTTCACCACACTGAACATAGCAGTAACACTGAACCGTCTGAGGATGAAATGAACAAAGCCTTAGAGGTATGGCCATAAGGGATGCATCTAACCCTTGACTTTATGAGAGCCTTGAGTTGTCTTGCAATCTCTGTCAGGGTTTTAAAGTTTAAAGGAGAAATTTGCAGTCAAAGGAAGAATTACTTATACTGTCCTATTTCAGTTGTAGAAGAGAATGGACCATTACTGACATGGTTGCATTAAAGTTTAGAAACAATTTCATCGTCTATTTTCTTCACCTCGAGAAACACCAGAAGTTGGTTAAATTTCAATGCGAACCGCAGTTTTCTTGATGCTCCTTCGAGGTTAATTTGCATGGATTCTTGATACAGTGAAATTGTTCCATGGTCAGCAAGCGAGGATTTTGGAGGTTCATAGACAAGAATTAAGTCAAACTACTGAAGTTTGCAGTTCATTTATCCTTAGTTTTCTATGTAAAAGCCTCTCATATGCATATTCTACCTTTTTGCTATGTAATTTTTCCAAGGAAAATGACTGACTCCTATCTGGTCTTAAGTACAATAAGCATTCAGAAGTACCTTGTATCTTTCTTTGCACTATTTTCCTTCTTTCTTACTGTTTTCATAATTTGAGTGCAAAAAAATATAACTGAACATTTTTGTTATTTTTTTATCCATTTTCTTATCATATTCACATGGATGCAGGTCACTGTGAATTCTGGGGGAGTTGTCTTTTTTGCTCTATTTAACCAACCTGCACTTGATGAATCCTCCTCCAAGGAAGCAGCTGCTGTTATCAAGATTTCGTCTTCAAGGATGGCCACACAATCAGAACGTCTTGGATATGAGTTTGCAAAGTGGCTAGGAGTTCGAACTCCACAAGTTATATCTTCTCACTTCTGCTGTTACTTGCTTTCGAATTTCTTGGGACATACGTTGGACCACCGTAAAAAAATATTGATTTAAACATTGCAGGCCAGGGTTGTTCACAGCTCTAGTCCAGAGTGGTTGCAGATCAAAGAAGCTGCAGATAAAGCAAGAGATGCAGCAATTTTAGAACGAGACGAAGCTGGTGAACCAACATGTTCAGAACTTTTGGAAGCTCTTGAATTGAGCCGATGTCTTTTTCTGATGAAGTGCGAACAGAACCTCATTCTATAGTAAATGAGATGTTACAATGCAGCAGCATAGAATATCCTTGCTTCCTTTTTCTGCTTGCTGTCTACTTACTAGGTGTGGTCAGGGTGGCAGAAAGAAGCTGATCAGTTTAGCACATTTACATAGTAGGTTGCTAAAATCTAACCGTGTCTATGATGTTACACAGTTGTCTGGCCAAGCCAAGCAATTTGGCATCAAATACTTATTATTGGAACAATGGTCAACTGATTCAGTGTGCATCACTGGCAACTATTGGAGCAAGGCAGAGCATTACTTGCCAGCCTATTGAAATTGTGAATATAATGAAGTTAGGCACTAAAATGGAGTAGACGATTTCCTCGTTAAGATAGTTGGTACACGGCCCATCTGTCCTTGATGGGCATAAATATGGATCGATCACCGTAGTCAGCGATATAGACAGCAATTAGAGGAGGCAGAAAATTTCATGACACAAAGGACCATTAAATGTAAAGTAACGTAATCATTGGATTTTGATTTGTTTCTCCTGCCTGATAACTTATGTTTCTGGCTTTCTGCAGTTATGTGCATGGAGCTCCTCTACTGGATAGTTCCTATGCGTTTGATTCACGAGAAGCTGCAGAGAAGACAGCTGGAGCCCTTGGCAGGATCTTAATGTTGGACTTGGTCATCAGAAATGAAGATAGGCTTCCTTGTCGTCAGCTCAGCTGGCGTGGAAATTCTGAAAATTTATTGTTGGCTGACAAAATAGCATCAGCAAATACAGATGCATTGGAGGAAGCCTTTGATTCAGCAATCAAGAGATATAGACCACGGGTAATTAGGGTTCTGCAGAAGGAACAGAGAGCTATTTCAGTAGATATGAGATTGAGCCTTCCTAACTCAGGATTGGTATCTCAGAGCTCTGTTCTTTCTGATGGCACAGAATCACCAAAATCCAGCAACATGAGCCTAAAAAGTCAATCTTCGAACGCATCAACAGTGTCTGATTTTCATATTGTAGCCATTGACTCTGGTGTTCCACGCCGACCACCTGCTGGAAAACGTGCAAATGACCAAGAAAATTATCCTAAGGTGGTTGAGCTCCTAATCAATAGTTCTAGCTACTCCTCAAATCTGTTGTATGAGATAACCAGAGGGAAGTTGGGATCTCCACCACACAATGCTGGTGTAATGACTGTTTTGTGTTCGACTGACATGACTTCGGTAGTTCATGAATTTCGGAGTGGATTCCGTGCTGCTCTGAGGGACTTGCAAGGATTTCAGATATTTGTACTTACACTTCACCAAAGACTGGATAGCCTCTTACGGGCATTTTTGAACATCATAAATAAAACTTCCTCTGTGGAAATTGACAAAGAGGATTTAATGGTTCCAGATTCACTGTCACAGGTTGCAAAAATAGGTGTTCATTCCTCTCCGCCAAATAAGGAACGGGCTGTTAATGACAACCATCCTGATTTAAATGACCCAGAGTTGCATAGGGTAGCTCCTAGGCCATCATCTTCAGGATGCAATGAGAGCTCAGACTCTAGTGTGTCAAGGGATGCATGGCATGGAAAGCTCAACAAAGGGAGTGGGGAACCACTTCGTAGCTTGCGTATGACATTAAAGCTTCGTGACTTCCACAAATTTGCCAAGGTTTGCCTTATTCTTTGAGGACTATGATGTTTTTCGAAAGATCACATGACACTTTTTTTTTTTTGTTTCGGACATGAAACACAAATCAGAGCTTAAACCAAGATGTGATGTTTCATGCCAACTCACTTATTTTTATCATGGCTTATCAAGCTTATCTGGGATAGTACTATGAAGATGAAGATGAAGAATTATTGGAAAAGTTTTCTTCAAAAGAATGGGCTTAAATCTTTATCATGGATCAAACAGTGTTTCACATCTTCCCGCTGATAGACCATAATATCAACAATGTTTCTTCTCATCTTAAGGAATTCTTTTTCAGTCCATGGTGTCTACTCCAAGAACTGAACCTTGTAGCTATGCCTCCTTTTTTTTTTTTTTCTTTTAATGAAATCTGGTGGTTGTTACTTTTAGTTGGCGTTATTTGGAAAAGCTACTCTGTAGGTTGCTTTCATTAACTAATGCTTATTTTGTTAACGAGTGGTTTATGCTTGGGTGTGTTGTTAATGAACATTGTTTGAGCATTCAATTTTTATTTTTATTTTTTATGCTGTTGGTTCTATCAATTAACATGAGTAAATCACAAGCATTCTGTATATTTAGCTGAATAGAGCACTTTATTGAAGGAGTGTTGTTTTATGTCTGCGTGTCATGAAGGATTCTATACCCATGTTAAAATCATAGTTTGTATTAACTGCTCAAGCAATGTTTATGTGCTTCTTAAATCAGCAGAACTTTCTGAATAGTTTGGTGTCCGTCACCATTTCAGGTTGATGCAGAGCTGAACAAAGAATTGGAACAGTGGAATGAAATGCTAAGAAATGATGCTGTAAAGCTCTGCCAGGAGAACAATTTTAATACCGGTTTTTTTGAGGGCAGTGATAACAGTAGTGTTATCGATGCTTATGAGTTAAAGGTAATGATTTTGTTCAAAATCTTGCTTATTTGTTTTAACTGTTCCTTTTCATTCTTTTCAAACAGACAGATCCACTTAACAGTATCCGTATTCATTTACAGGTCAGACTTGAGCACATTCTTGAGAGAATAACATTAATATCAGATGCTGCAAATACAGAGAAGCCATCATCAATTTCAGGTAGCCTCTTCATTGGCGGGGCCTTGGCTGCAAGATCTGTTTACACACTGCAACATTTGGGAATCACACATATATTGTGCTTGTGCTCTAACGAAATTGGGCAGTCAGATTCTCAGTATCCTGAGCTATTTGAGTACAAAAACTTTTCTGTAAGTAATTTGTTCCTTATTTTCTGTTCCTAGAGTTTTTTTGCTTGTCTGATGGGTAATGTTTATGGCTGTATTTTCTATTAGTTGGACGTAAATTTGCATTCTATAGGTGTCTATGTATCATGTCACGATCCTTTCTTTTGGGGGAAATCCAAACTGATGAATGGCTTGATCTTGTAATCCCGTCCCCGGACCTACATTTTACCTTAATTCTCGTGTTATAGTTCCTATCTGAATTTTCTGCAATTATTTTTTCTTGTTTTCCATCCCGAAACGCTTTTCAAGGAATGCCTGATTATTACAGAACTTTTTGCTGCATTGTAATTGGATCTCTCCGACTTTTTGACACGCTATGGTTGGATCTTCATGACTGATCTATTGAGCCGGTTTCTTGGGTTTTAGTGCAGATTTATCATTCCTCGCCTGATGCTAACCTTGGCTCAAATATATGTTATTTATGCAACCCAAGAAACTGGTGGATCAATCGCGTTGATTTGATAAGTGAAGTGATAAACACTGACAGAGCAATGGATAAAAATGGATAGAAGGTACTGTAAAAGAAAAGAATTATTTGTTAACTAAAATACAATAATGTTGCCAAATAAGTTAAGAGTTAATTAGGGATTAATCTTTTTTACGAGATTGTAAGAGTTTTAGTTCTCTCAGATTTTGTGTTTTGTGTTTAGTTCTCTTTTAAATATAATCAAATTTTGGTCTAAAATACCCTCCATACTCCAATTAAATATGCAACCTGTTTAGCCATTAAAACAAGAGTCTGACAATCTGTTTTCACTTTTCATTAGGCCATGATTTCAGCATTCAATTAGTTGATTGGTATCCTGAAAAGGTGAAATTGGTATGGAAATGCCATCTTTTGGAAATTGAATTTCAGCTCTCGTTTGGCAAATTGGCTTAAAACCGGCTTTTTAGGCCTTTTGGCTTAAAGTTCAAAAAGCCAAAAAACCTCGTTTTTCAACTTTCAACTTTTATCCTACTGATTTTTCTAATAACTACTTTCAATTTTACCTTTTGATTTTTTGGCTTTTTTATTAGGCAAAACCTCATTTAGGTTAAAGGGCAATTTTGAAATTTCACATCTAGCTTATTTGATTTTTTTGGTAGCTTAAAAATTACTAATTTCTCAACCAAGCAAACTTTCTGCTTTTCGACTTAAAGTGGCTTAAAATCAAAAAGTCGGCTTAAAGCTAAGTTGTCAAACGAACACTGATTAGTAATCAATTGTGAGTTCTCTTTATCCTGAAATCGTGAAAAACTGGTATTGAAAATATCTTTTTTCGAAATTGAAGATATGTCATTTCATTTTGGGATTAAACACAAATAATCATTGTTAAGCAGTTTTACATTACACGATGTGAAGTCTTCTCTGCCATTTTGTGCAACAAAATTGCTTCTTCCATTGTTGCATTAATTTGATTTTTTGGCTTTTCATGCCGATTAACGGGTATATATTTTTATTTTTTATTTATGTGTAATTATATCTTGATAAATATTAATATTGTATGTAACCTTATTGGTATTTTTCAAAGTCATATACTGTGTTACTATATGTGGAAAGTTTGTGTTACTGTTTGTTATTAAATGATGTAAAATAACTCTTTTCGAATAACTCATGGTTCATGCATTTAATCCAGCAGACAGTCAGTCATGGAGAATCCTGAAGCACAGTAGCAAATGACAAATGTATCAGTATCTACTTTGCAACACAATTGTTAAAATACCACAGCATATACGTAACTAATAAATGTATTAGTTACTATTTTGCAACATAATTGTTAAGATACCGCAGCACATGCGTGATTAATAAATATATCAGTTACTACTCTGCAATACAATTGTTAAGATACCACAACACATATATAACTGATAAATGTATAAATTAGATACTCTACAACACATTTGTTAAAATACCGTAATATGTATATAATTGATAAATGTATCAGTTACTACTTTGCAACACACTTGTTAAGATACTAGATTGTTTTTTCAATTTTTCTTAAAATCCCTCGTCGACTTTACATTTATCAATTACGAATGGATAAATCCTAAATCCTAAATTTTAACAATTGAAGTAGAACATGGAATGGTAAAACCTTAAATTTGCTGTCGACTTCACACCTTTGTCTGCATCTTCTTGCTCGAGCATCAATCGATCTCCTTGATTCATGAAAAGGGAGTGTCGCGGTTATATGAACTTGTAATTAGGTTTTTTTTAGGTAGAATCTACAAGATATTTGGGTTCTTTGGTACCGATGCGATCTTTGGGAACATATGTGTTAGTTTCGGAAGATTTGGGATAATTTGCACGAAGATTTCAAAAGTTTTAAATTTGCAGGTATCGCATTCCTGGGGTATTTTAGGGTATTAAAATTGTCTCGGGACTAATCCTATTAAAAAAGTTTTGATGGGACTAAAACTTGTTTTAATACCAAAAAGGGCACCTAACCTAAAATTTCCCACAAGTTAATTGGAGATTCAAATAATGAAGGAAGCACACGAGTTAGTTAAAGTGACTTAAATGAGCACCAAAATTAAGAAGTTTTCTGTTTGAGAAGGTGATAAGCTATTACTTAAATCTTGTCATCTTCCCTTGATACCTTCCCGTTTTGCTAATCTTGGGCAGTAGTTCAATCTGGATCCACCAAATTTGTCATCCATGATTCTTGTGGCACCTTCCATGCATGTACCTTGGCAATGGTTTTTTTTTTTATTATTAAAAAAACTATTCTGCTTTTATTTGTTCTTTGATCTCTTATCCTCTCGTTGGGTCTTTTGCTTTTGTCTTGACATCGATTTTCTTACACCAAATCATGACCTCCCAAGATAGGTTGGACCATATTGTTTGTGGAATATGTGAATCTTAGGTATGTATCACTAATCAATTTCTACAAAAGCTTTTCTGCAACTGCCTTGTAGTAATGCCATTACCTCCATGTGAACAGATATGTGATGATGAAGATGCAAACATTGGTAACATCTTTGAAGAAGCACATGATTCTATCGATCATGTGGAACAAATGGGTGGGAAGGTTCTGGTCCATTGCTTCGAGGGGAGAAGTAGAAGTGCTACAGTAGTTCTGGCTTACTTAATGATCAGAAAGTAAGTACATAACTGTTGAATGGTACTTGTGTGGCATTTGTAAGGTTACCGACGTATATATTGAGAGAGGTCTAAATTTGGCAAGCAACCATCCTATTGATAGAATTTACCACACCATTATCTTATTATTATATATAACGCATAGGAGTTTGAGTCATCAACAAGAAAATTCTCAGCTACTGTTTATCATATCAAAAGCTTCATTATTAATGGCTTATCTTGTATAATTTAGGAAATTTACTCTTTTGGAAGCATGGAATAAACTGAAACGAGTTCATCGCCGAGCCCAACCCAATGACGGGTTTGCTAAGATCCTTTTGGACCTAGACAAGCACTTGAATGGGAAGGTTTCGATGGAATGGCAACACAGGAAACCAGTGATGAAAGTGTGCCCCATCTGTGGAAAGAATGCTGGCTTGAGCAGTAGCTCGCTCAAGCTCCATTTGCAGAAAGCACACAAGAAGCTATCGTCGGGGAGCGTGGACAGTGCCATGACAATGGAAATACAAAAGGCTTTGAGTGCGCTCAGGATGAGTCGAAGCGGAAGTGTCAGCCCCACACAGAGGCCATCTGATTCATTGATGGATGAATAGGAATGGTAAGCTTCCATTTGTCTATTTTAAACTTGCAAAAGGCTTTGAGCTGCTTTTCCCTCTCCACTGTTAAGTTATTTGGGACCAAAATCCCAATGCCTTCAAGTTAGTGAGGCAAATCTATTGAAATGTTAGATATGCTTGATATGCATATCATTCGAGTAAATATGCGTTAACAAAGATTGTAGATGTGTTGAGCACCAAATTTTTTGTTAAGAACCGTCCGTATATGAATTGTTTCACGGCCATACATCATGATACACTTTGAGACAGTAATACACATAATCTGCAGTAAATCGAATTTCCTAGAAGGCTTTTATGGTTTTTTCCCCAAAAGGCACATTGTAGTGTCCCCAAACTGGTCATTCACAGGGCTATTGATTCCCAGTGTGTGGTTATATTACTTGAATTGTAATAAACTTGTTGTGGGTTGGTGTCTTGTATTTAACCAGGTTTTCTCTCATAACCTCTTCACGATCTGCTTATAGGTCCGACCTAATTCGTTATATTAGGGTTTCACACACACACACACACACACACACACACACAACACATCGAATATTTTGGAATTTAGGGTTTCCTATGAGAGTCGTCATTTATAGGCCTGACTTGATTCGTCGTGTTACGGTATGTGTGTGTGTATATATATCGATTATTTTGGAATTTTGGATTTCACGTGAGAGTTACAAATACAGTTAGCTCATTGTACTCTTCTCTTTCACAATGCATCTTTTGTCGATCTTTGTCCATGAACGTAGGCTCTAAGTTGATTAGTCGAACCACGTAAATTCTTGTTTTTGTGTGATTGCTTGTGTATTAGTCATAACAAAACTCAAGTAATCAAGAACAAATTGAGCAGGATGGTAAAACATGATTCATATAGCCAATCTTAAGTAAATGGGACAAGCCCTATTTGACGTCAGTTGATTTAGAGTATGAAGAACCATGTACGCCATTTAAGAGTGCCACAAAAAATACAGTAAAATTAATTCATTTGTTGTAAGGTGAACATTTCTTCCTCTTTTCCGAGGCTTGCGACTTTTCACCATACCTCTAACTGGTAGGTCTTTTTTATTTGTATCACAAATGAAGAAATCAGAAAGTTGTCATTTTCTATTTTTACTTTTATACTTAAGACCTAACTTCTTGCCTGTGTTTTAATTAGTGTAGATTGAGCAACATGCAGTTAAGTTGTATGGAGCTAGATAAATGTTATACACCAAGCCACACGGTCGTGGATTCAATTTTACAATGAGTTGGTGAGAGTGCAGGGGGCAACGCCCTATTTGCTCGAAGGCGAGGGTTCGTGTGCTCTGCTCCTGAGACGAGATCTTTTAATGATACTTTTGGTAATTTTCAGACTTGTAACCTTAACTATAAATTGTATCTTGTGGCAATTCCAATGTAACCTATTCATTGTTCGTTGTAGTGAAATTCTGCAGTTGTCGTGGACGTAGCTCTCATTGGGTGAACCACGTAAATGTGTATTGTTTTTATTCTTAATTATTTCTTTTTGTTTTTCGTCTCTCATTCATTCTACGTAGGCTTTGTTATAACTCTAACACATGCCATCACGTAGCAGTTGTAGATGGACTAAAATGCAGGTGCTGAGTGTGCAGCGTTTAGATGACAAAGAAAGTCCTTCCTTGACAGCTCAATGGTTTCGTCATAATTATAAATTGAAGATCAAACTCCATACCACAATCATTATACATGGGTGATTTTTTAAGTACACTACAAAAATTGCTAAGTGTACATATCCTAAATACACTCACTTTCAAATTTTAATATTTTAATTTTTACTTTTAAGACTCACATTAATCCCCAAATATCTCCATTCTTAACCTCTCAAACCTTAACCCTACCCACCCACTGCCACCCTCTTCTA